>JAULJZ010185879.1:0-46101 GCA_032270985.1 Heliamphora pulchella | reverse complement strand
CAGCACGCACCGAGTCAAATACTGGATAGAATATACGGACTATGCATTCATACATCACAAATGTAAATATGAAACCACAAATGCAAAACCATCTCAAATATTTCTCATTAATATGCCAGGAATCCAGAATAAAATACATAAAAGCATGACTTTTCAGTATACATTCTCAACAATCTTCCACTTATACTCAAAGTTATGCAGGAACACACCTGACACCTAACACTTTTACATGGTTATCAAAGACTTTCTGAGATAACGCCTTAGTAAAAGGATCCGTTAGGTTATCCGCAGAAGCTATCTTGAAAACTACCATGTCTCCACGCTACATGATCTCTCAGATGAGATGATACTTCCTCTCAATGTGCTTTCCCCTTTTGTGGACTCTTGATTCCTTTGAGTTCGTAATCGCTCCACTGTTATCACAATAGAGTACAATAGGCGATTGTACCGAGGGTACCACATCCAAGTCCATTAGAAAGTTCCTGAGCTAAATCGCTTCTTTAGCTGCATCCGAAGTTGCAATATATTTAGCCTCCATGGTAGAGTCAGCAATATAAGACTGGTTCACGCTCCTTCAACTGATCGCTCCACCTCCCAAGGTAAACACATAGCCCGAGGTGGACCTCCTAAAATCTCTATCTGCCTAAAAATTTGAGTCATTATACCCAAGAGGTATAAGACTATCAGCCTAGTACACCAACATATACTCCCTAGTCCTTTTCAGGTACTTAAGTATATTCTTGACCACAGTCCAATGCTCTTTCCCTGGATCAGACTAATATCTTCTTACTATGCCTACCGCATAACAGATATCTGGTCTAGTGCAGAGCATAGCATACATAAGACTTTCTACTGCCGAAGCAAAAGGAATACCTCTCATCCTCTCTATCTTCTAAGGTGTCCTGAGACACTGATCTTTACATAGAGTAATCCCATGTCTGAAAAGAATAAATTCTTTCTTGAAATTTTTCATGCCAAATCGAGTAATAATCAAGTCAATATAACGGGCTTGGGATAAGCCCAACATCCTACGTGATCGATCTCGTATGATCTTGATCCCAAGGATTTGGCTTGCTTCTCTCAAGTCTTTCATGTCAAATTGACTCGATAACCACACCTTCATCGAGGATAGCAACCCCACATCATTTCCGATTAGGAGAATGTCATCAACATAAATGACTAGAAATGCCACCTTATGCCCATCGTGCTTTTAGTACACGCAATACTCAATGGGACACTGATCAAAGTCAAAACTTTTAATTGCCTGGTCAAATCGAGTGTTCCAAGACCATGGTGCTTGCTTAAGCCCATAAATAGATTTATTAAGCTTGCACATCATGTGCTCCTGGCCCTTTGCTATGAACTCGTCTGGCAGCATTATATAGATGCTCTCGTTAAGACTTCCATTAAAGAATGCCGTCTTGACGTCCATTTGCCAAATCTCGTAATTGAGATGAGCAACAATGGATAAGAGAATCCGAATGGACTTAACCATAGCCACCGGCAAATATGTTTTCTCATAATTGAACCCTTCTTTCTGAGTAAATACCTTCGCTACAAGCCTAGCTTTGAAGGTTTCTACCTCCACGTCCACTCCTCTCTTTTTCTTGAAGATCCATTTGCACCCGATGAATTTTACCCCATCTAATGGATCTACAAGCTCCCAGACGTGATTAGAGTACATTGACTCTATCACAGATTTCATAGCATTTTGCCATAATTCTGCATCCTTGTCTTGTAATGCTTCATTATAGTTTTTGGATTCGGTATCATGTTCTTCCGGGATCTTGTCGTAAGACTCTCCCAAGAACATAAACTTCTCGGGTTGACGAACAACCCTCCCACTACGACGAAGCTCCTGCTGTGTACTCACGATAGGTGGTATCTCATTCCGTTCATTAGGTATACTTTCCAGTTGTACCAAATTTTTATTCCTCACCTCTTTAAGAACAACTTGCGACCGGAGTTTGTGATTTATTACATAATTCTCTTCCAAGAATCTTGCATTTGTGCTAACAAATACCTTATGAATCTTAAGATCATAAAATAAAGCACATTTAGTTCTTTTAGGGTATCCTATAAAGAAATAGACATCTATTTTTGGTTCCACCATACTTACATTTCCCACCAATACATGTGCTGGGCATTCCCATATCCGAAAGTGTTTAAGACTTGGCTTATACCCAATCCATAACTCCAAAAGAGTTCTGAAAACTGCCTTAGTAGGCACCGAATTTAGAATATATGCCGTCGTTTCTAATGCATACCCCCAAAACGAATGTGGTAAATCTGAATGACACATCATGCACCTTACCATCTCCTTAAGGGACTTATTCCTCCTTTCTGCTACACAATTATGCTGAGGCATACCTAGTGCAGATAATTGGGATGTAATCTCATGTTTTGATAAGTAGTCCCTGAACTCTCCAAAAGAGGTATTCACCTCCACGATCAGATCGTAGGGTTTTGATAATTTTACCTATCTGCTTCCTCCTTAAACACTTTGAATTTCTCAAAGGTTTCAGACTTGCGGTGAAACAGGTAAACGTATCCATACCTAGAGTAATCGTAAATAAAAGTGACGAAATACTCATACCCACCTCTTACCTAGATGTTCATGGGACCACATAAATTAGAGTGAATCAATCCCAACACTTCTTTGGCTCTAAGTCCCTTGGCCGTAAACGGCCTCTTGGTTATTTTACTTTCTAAATAGGATTCGCAGACTGAAAGTGCCTCCACTTCTAATGAACCTAAAGGTCCATTTTGAACCAGCCTTTGTATTCTTTTTAGATTAACATGACCCAAACAAAGATGTCAAAGTAGCATTTGATTCTAGGAAGAAACTTTTTTTTAAAGTAATAAAGCATACAAATTATTCACCTCATTATTTTTATCAAAAGAAATAACATAGTGTAAAATATAAAGAGCATTTTCTAATGTACCACGACAGATAAATTGTTTTCCAACCATAATACTGCATGAAAACTTTTTAACAGAAACTGAATATCCATCATTCCCCAAACAGAAAATCGAAACTAAGTTCCGCCTAATTTGAGGTACATATAAAATGTTCTTTAAAAATAAACTCTTATTTCTACTGAAATAAAGAACTATTTCTCCCACTGCAATAGCAAACACCTGGGAGTGGTTCCCCATCTGAAGGTAGATCTCACCCTCTCTAAGGTGCCTGGTTACCTGGAACCCCTGCAAAGAATTACAGACAAGATTAGTGGCTCCCGTATCTACACACCAGATTTCCGTAGATACAACCGCTAAACATGATTCAACTACTAGAGAAAAGACAATACCTGTAGCTTGCTTGTTCTTCCGGTCAGGACAGTCCCTCTTCCAGTGTCCCGGCTTCTGACAAAAAAAGTACTTGCCCTTAACCGCTTTTACCTTTTCCTTGGTAAGTGATGGCTTAGCCTTGCCAACCTTCCTTGTATTTTTCTATTACTGCCCTTTTTTCTTCTTCTTGCCACCTCTTGGTCTAGAAATATAAGCCTTTTCAGCAAAAAATACATGGGTTGGCTTGCGAATAACATCTTTCGCTGCCTGTAGTTCTTTTAACAATTCTGCCAGAGAAAAATCCAGTTTGTTCATAGTGTAGTTTAGTCAAAATTGTTGAAATGAATCAGGCAGTGACTGGAGCAGGATATCATTTGGGATTCCGCATCGATTTTCGCTCTAAGGACCTCCAGCTCGTTAAGAAGACCGATCATCTTCAAAACGTGGTCCTTTACAGGTGTACCCTTAGCCATGGTCGTGTTCATGAGAGCCCTCATGGTCACCTGCCTTGCTCCCCGACCCTGATTACCAAACATTTCTGTAAGGTTCAACATGATCTCAGCTACAGATACCAAAGTCTGATGCTGGCTTTGCAGAACATCCGATATAGATGTCAGGATGTAACAGCTAGCCATCCCATCAGCTTTCTCCCACTTCTCATAAGCTTGGATCTCCTGTTCGGTGGATCCATTATGAGGAGTGGGAGGGCAGGGGTCATACAACACAAACCTATTGTCGTCAGAAGTCAAAACAATATTGAGGTTCTGTTTCCATGTGATAAAGTTTGGTTCAGTAAGTTTATGTTCCTTGAGAATTGCCGCTAGTGGATTGAATGATTCCATTATTAAATCCTGATAAACAAAAGAGAAATTTTTTTTAATTCTTTTATCAAATTAGGGTCCCTCAACCTTTGAATTTAAAAATAATTATTGGCAGTCTGAATCCTTCGTCATTAAGCAGGCCACGTGGTGTGGATGTCTACTAATTAATACCCGTCCGAACAGACATGCCAGTTTATTAATTTACTGTCGGAACCAAATATCATAATAAAAAAACCACCGGCCCAGAGTCACATTAATTGATAGGCCACGTAGTGTGGACGTCTAACAATCAACGAACAAATAACTACAAAATTTTTCATTCCTTGATATAGGACATTTCAAGTAAATTATATAGCCAATAAATTTTGGTCCCCACAAATAAAAATAGTGACTCCTTAGTGAGGATATTTTTATTCACGGGTTAAGTGTATAACCATTACTCTTAATTTAAAAAAATACCGTGTCAAAACCCCAGGCCCGGTGTGAACGAATCCTACTTTGCACTATTCTCAAATCTACTTCTTTCGAAGATTTGTGCCGGAGATACCATGACTACAGCTCTTTCGTATGGAGACCGAAAGTCGAAGCCGGCGCGTGAGCTATAATCACATCTCCTACGAACGTGTAATGGAGATCGTAGAATTTATCTGTGACTAAACCCTTCTCCCATTTAATATTTTAAAAACTGAGGGTTTTTCCTTTTTATTCATTTCAAACGATTAAACATATTTTAATTCCTGATTAAAATAAATCTGATTTTAATCAATTAAAATATTTCTTGTTTAACTATAATAAAATAAATAAAAAGCTTCCCTATTTAATTTTGCGGAAGAAATTAATTACCCAGGTTTTAATTAAAAAAATTTTAATTAATTTTGACACAAAAATTAAATAAATAATTATCTATTTATTTTTTCGTTTTAAAAATTGTTAGGATTATTCATTTTATAAAATCATTTTTCCTAATATACTTCCGATAATTAAAATCAAACATAAAAGGAAAAATAAATAAAATAAAAAATCATCAACGCAGTTAAATAAAACAAATAAATAAATAATTAAATAACGACAAAATAAATATAATTAGTCGTTACGATCTGGTCCGTCCGTTTAATTTTTTAATCAAACGGTCTCGAATTAAAGAATAAACGCCTAGGGTTTTGAAACCCTAAATAAGCCGTCAAAGGCTTGAATCTTTTTCTCAGCCTCTGGACCACCGTCACAGCCACGGACCACCGCTGGAATGCCGAAAAAACTAAAAAAAAACCAAGCCAAATAGCCCCTTGAATCAGCCGAAATTGTGCTGCCTTTGGCAGTTCTACGCCGCCATGTTTCTGCCACTGTTTGACCGCCTTGCCGCCACTGTCGAACCCCCAAAACAATATGGTAAGTAGAGCACATCGAGATTTTGATCGCTGAAAAAAATTGCGTCAAAATACGATATCGAAGTGGCCCAAAAAAATCTTCAAAGGATCGAAATACTGTAGCGCCGCCACTACAGTTTTTAACCCCTTTGCCGCCGTTGTCGAACCGCAATCGAACCACCATCGGATAGCCAATGGACGACCTTTATTTCAGTGAAACAATCGCATCAGAAAAGATTGCCGAAAGCCCCAAAAAGAACCCCAAAGTTGGCGTCCTGCTGCTGCCTGTTGCGGCTGTCGCCGCCTCCTTCATCCCTTTTCGTCTCATTTTCGATCCCCGTTTCCGTGACACGATTACATCAAAGATCCAAAAAAATAGACTGAAATAATATATTACATCGCCAAAATCCTATACCCTACGTAGGAGGTGTACAATCGATCTAATCTCAAAATAAAAATCGTCGAGATATACGATAACGATAACGATATAATTAAAGCATTCATTCATTCAATCATATAACCGGATCGTAACGACTTATAGCTGCAAAACCGAGGTTAGCACAATATTTTTTCATGAAAAATGCAGCCCTGGCTCTGATACCATTGTTGGAGAGAGAGTCGCGCAGCGAAAAAAAAGAATTGATTTTTTTGAATCAACGTCGTGACCGTAAAAAAGACGTATGCAATTTTCATGAAAAACGAAAACTATACAGATTTTAATAGTTTAATACCTTTATGAAACTTGTCGATAAGTTTTTAGAAATCTCGAATACGTTGAAGACGACCTTGCAACCTTCTCACGTATGACCCGGACGCACTACGACGATCAGGATGTGTGGGCACCGATTTCGATCGAAGTGTTCTTCCTATCTTGATTTCTTCTCACACAATGATCTCTAAAAATGCAAAAATAATTGCCAAAGAGGAGAGGAGGTTGGCGGCTATCATAGAGTATTAGGGTTAGATGTTGATTAATTAGCCTCATTTGATATATAAGAATATATCAAATATATATTTAGTATATATCATCTTTCCTAAAAAGATATAAAAAGATATACTTAACATAAATAATTAATCCCACCATCTTCTAGGGCCGGCCACCTAGGGAGTAATCCCTAGGTGTGCCAAAAGCCAATACTACCCCTCATTAATTTAATTTAATTCTCGAATGTCTCCGACGGTAAAACTGGCATTCTAATTAAATTAAATAATTACCGAAACCAACAAGAAAAATATCCGTGCGTATAATGGGTTACGTGAGAGATCACGATGAAGTATAGGACTCGAGCTAACCGTACAAAAAAATTGAATATCCCTAACTCTATCCCCGAGTTAGATCCTTTCCCGTACGAACTAAAACTTATTCCACTAAAGGTCCTGACTGAACTACCGGTCCTAACTCAAATTATGTCTTGAGTCTCCAATTATCAAATGCACTGAATTCTCTCTACGTTTAAAATATGGATTCCTTATAAATAACTTAGGATACTGACAACCCGATTTAATTATCCCCTTCTCGTCGCCACCGCACCGCTTAACCTTTTGATATGCCGGATCCGAAGATCCACTGTATAGATTTAGCATAATCAAACCTATACGCAAAGCACACGAGGGGAAAATTCTCAACCTAAATAGGACGTGATTTTCGTCAGCTGATTATTAATCATCGGACAAATAATACTAGTACCCAACTCATCGGTATTATTGATCTCATAGAGAAAATCTCAACCATTGACGACTCAAAGTACTGTACATTATCTGAACACAATTAATCAATCACTTCGGGATTAAGAGTTCATGCAATACATGATAATACGGGATGCGAATCAATTCCTATAGTCATTATAGAATCGATCATCCTGTTGATCCCGCTCAATACACTTCAAGTGTACTAACACATCGAGCTCGAGCATCGAATTCCTAATACCTGAATTCGATCCGTTCGACCTAGCCATGATCAGCTACTATAACGATGTACTACAATCGTACCAATAAAATGTCCGGATCCATTACGATTGTGAGCCTACCTGTATAATCTGTCAGAATCTTTGACCCGATCTTCCGTGTAGCACGCACCGAGTTAAATATTTGATAGAATATACGAACTATACATTCATACATCATAAATATAAATATGAAACCATAAATACAAAACTATCTCAAATGTTTCTCATTAATATGCCAGAGATCTAGAATAAAATACATAAAAAGCATGACTTTTCAGTATACATTCTCAACAAAAACTTACAAGACTACAACTTGACTCAGGACTTGAATTATGCAAAATACAAAAATTTAAAAATCAGCTGTGACATTCGGTGCAGATGGAGGTGGAATGACCTTATTCTCAATAAGATCCTGAATATCATGGCAAAGTTTCAGACAGTTATCGGTTGGGTGTCCGTGGCTATGATGGTATGAGCAATATTGGGTGGAATCGTAGCGTAGCGAAAAAGGGCTAGGAGGCGGCATTGGATCAAGAAGCTTTATCAGACCTTTCTCGACAAGTTGAATCAGGGCTGTGGACAAAGAGATATTAAGGGGAGTAAGAACTCTTCTTTCCATTTTCGATTGCGACGGTCGGTTATTTTTAGAGGAAGTGATGAAGGTGAAGAATTTGGTCGATCTGATTGGGGGTTTAGCAAATTCACCTCGTTAGAGCGACATACAGGGTTAGTGGAAGAGGTGGGATGATTTTGGTTGTTGGATGGGTAAGGTCTTTTCAGCTTTTGGCTTTGCTCGACCTCCTTAATATCACCAGACTGGATTACATCTTCTATCTGCACCCCGGCGTCAAACAGCTACTCAAAAGTGGAGACAGAATGTGTGATCAAATAGAATTTCAAAGGGGATTATAGATTTTTTACCACGATTCTCACTTGCTCCTTCTCAGTCGGTCGATTTGTCATCTTGGCCGCTTTTCCTCTCTACCGGGTCAGAAAGTCAACAAACGATTCCCGATTCTCCTGAGAAGTCGTTTCCAGCTGCCAAGTTGTTACTTTCAGCTGGATATTATAACTGTATTGGCAGATGAAAGTCGTGGCTATATCTTCCCAGGTTCTAGTCTTAGCCACCTCTAAAGAGAGAAATCACCTTTGTGCTGCCCCCAAAAGTGATTAATGGAACAATTAGGCCTTAAGCTGATTGTTAATCCCCATGAGAAAAAGAGTGCCGACATACATCCTTAAGTGGATTCGAGGATCACCAATTTCGTCAAACTTCTCCATCTCCGGCATCTTAAATTTTTCAGGCAGTTTGGCATCTGGAAATAAACACAAACTGCCTACATCTAGCATGTATTCTGCTACTCCCTTTGCCTTTCTTAGTACCTTTTCCATTCGATCAATCTTCTCCGCCACTTGTGGTCCATCTTGTCTCTGGTTATCGTCCCAAAAGTCTTCACTGTTCTCATTCATATCATCCGATTGTCCATTCACGCCGGGCAGACAGGCTTGAATCACCAAAATCTATGCTTGACACTGATTTTGAGCTTGGTTTGCTGCTCTACGGCCCGTTGTATCTCAGTGATAGCCCTCATCAAGGCTGTTAAGTTAACTTCATTCTCTGCTATCTCAGATGATTCAGCTGGTTATTCAGATACCCTATAAAGTCTTCCTGTCACTGATCGAGCCCAAATACACATTGACTGTAATCTTTTTGGCTCAAGAATCTAAACCCGAAGAGAACTTGGATCCCAAAAGCAAATTAACCAGTATCAAACACTTCCCAAAAAAGATTTCTGATGACAGGTAACAAACATCTCAATTACCAAAATAGCTGGCCATAAACAGATACAATCACTGAAACTAAAGCAATGCCCCTGGTGGGCCCATACCGGCAGCATAACAACAGAACATCTGAAAATCTAGGATGATGACTAAGGAGAATATCAACTAAATTCTAGAGTAAAGGTTTATCCGAAGAAACTAAGCGAAGAAATGGGCCAGCACTCCGGCAAGGTAACAAAACTAGGCCAAAGGTATCAGTTTGGTCTAGAATTTTAGAAAAAATGGGCAACATAACGGTAAGAAAACAAAACTAGCTCAAACGAGTCTAACAAGGGTAAGCGAGCCAAAACAAAAATAGAGAGACAAAACCAACACCCCAAGAAAAACCTGGAAGAGAGAGAGAAACTATTCTAGAGACCTCAAAACAAAGCACGGGCATGACCCCGAAAAGAAAACTTTGGCATGAAAACCGAGCAGGGCGAAGAACAAAGCTCGGGCAAGAACCCAAAGGAAAAACTATCCTAAGCGACTGGGGATAACAGAAAACCCAGGCCGAACCCAAAAAAAGAACTATCCTAAGCCAAGAAAACAATTCTAACAATACGCAAATAAAACATACAATTAACAAAACACATAATCCTATTAGGATTAGCAGCACCTAATGGAGGGTTCTAAGCTACTATATGCAAAAAGGCCGATTTTGATCAATTGAACAGTATACCTTCTAAATAGCGCTAGGTATATACCTCCCATGCCTGGAGTGGTGTAGGACAAGATCAAATGGTACGCTCGAATTCTTTTACTGCACCTATGAAAGCGTACAGTCGGTAAGGCTTTCCCGCCTTCCTAACAATTCCTGAAATGGATAAACGATCGGGGCATGGGGTCGACCAGGCAAGGGGGTTGAAGAAAAATGCACATCCATGCGAGAATGCAAATGAGAAATTCTTATTAAGAACCAATGATATTTTCAAGTCTAACCATTTTATTTGATTTTATAAATCAGTCCCGAGCAGAGTCGCCAAAAAATACTGTGGTGTCGGGATTTTTGAGGTTATTTGGTAGTTCAACAATAAGAAAATTCAAATGATGTTTGGAAAGATTTTAACATCTTGAAAGCCAAATTTTAAAAATTTCTTTTTGTTAAAAATAGAGTCGCACTTGGTTTTTAAGAAAAACTAAGAAAAATAAAAATGGCTAATGATCTTTTAAAATGTTAACCAAAGAAAAAGGATTCGGGAGCTAAAGTATGAATCGAAAAATGTGTTAGGTACCCCGTTCGTCCAACTATGAGGTTGACCTCTACTAATCATCATTGATTCTTTAATAAAATTTCTCAAATACATGCAAATAAAGAAAATATAGGCAAAGAGAAAACATCCAAAATCAAATATAAAAAATACATAACATATGTATATAGCACACCAAAACAAAATAATAAAGAGGTAAAATCTTAAATCCTACAGCATGCAATTCTAACTAAAGGATACATGGAGTACTCCCATATGTAATTTTACCAAAATAACCTAAGCTATCATTATTTAAATAAAAAAAATATGTTAAAAATTGCTAAAATTACCTAAACATAAGTTGCTAATAAAATAAGCTAAACTATTCTAAACATGATTTTAAATTAACTAAAAACATACATATTCTCAAAATAAACTAAGTTAGCTTTAATATGATGAATATTTAAAAAAATACTAAATGTAAAATAAAATATACATAAAAATTCTGTATTAAAAATAGAGTTTACTAACAAAGTATTTTAAAATAAGAATTTTATGATAAAAGAAAAATTAAAGATTTTAAACAAAAGAAAATAAGAACAAAAGGATAATTCACAAAAGAAAATAAAACCAAGAATAAAAGGTCCTAAAAGAAAAGGAAGAATAAAAAAGAAACTAGAAAATTACAAATGCCATTATTTGAAAATATTATTTGTCAAGTAAACTAATAGGCCTAAGCTAAGAACATTAAGCTAAATTTAATAAAAGATTTGGGGAGAAAATAAAATGGAAAGGGGACTTGATTATTAAAAGATTTTACGAGTTTTTAATGCCAAATAAAACAAAAGAAAGGAGAAAAAGAGATATAACTAAAAGAAAATTAAATTAATATTAAAAGGAAAAAATTAAACTACCATTTAAAAGAAGAATTAGAAAAATAAAGAAAATGTTAAATTAGCATAAAATAAATACTATGAAAGGAAAAGTAAACTAACATTAAAAGGAAAAGAAAAAAAAATAGAACATTAGCATTAAATGAAAAATTAAACTAATACTAAAAGAAAAAGAAAATAGAATACTAGTAAAATAACATTAAACTAATATTAAAAGAAAAAAGAAAAATAGAATACTAGTAAAAGAATATTAAACTAATATTAAAAGAAAAAAGAAAAATAGAATACTAGTAAAAGAATATTAAACTAATATTAAAAGAAAAAAAAATATGGGTGTAATATTGACAATTACAACCATATATATGTAAATGTTTGGAATATAATAATAACGACATCGTTAATCATATTAGTAAATTATGTTAGCACCATTTAATGTATTAATAAATTTAATACAAGTAAGCAAATAAATTAAACAAGTTAAGATTGACTACTTTACCAAATTAAACACATTAAAAATGATTAAAACAACTATATAAGTAATGTAAAAGAAGAAATAATCAAATTAACACGGCCACTCCAAAGAGGTAGGAAATGGAGCTAAAAGGATCGGGAATCCAAGCAAAGTACATGAATCGCTAAAGAATCTAAGTTAGGGTTTTAGAATCTCAGTATTAGGAGTTCGGCTCTCGATACTTCGGTAGGGTTTCTGCATCGAGGCTTGGAATTGCTCAACAACTCGGTAGAGCTTCTTTCTCTAGAATTCTCTCTTTATTTTTTGACAATGTACCAGGGTGTCTGATATTTATAGAATTCTTTAACCAATGAACATGGCGACCCTAAGGTTTCAACATGGTGATTCATTGATGATTTCACTGGTTTAAAGACTTTGATCATTGGGTTCAAATACCGAGCTTTGATCATTTCCCGATGATTGTACTGAATCACCATTCCAATTGCTTTCATCATCGGATTCACCTATGATTAGGCAGGGTCAAATTTGGGTGTCTATAGTATCAGAGCCGTTTTGTTTTTGCTTTCAGTTATCGAGGCCGGGTTGTTTTAGAACTATTACTAACTTGGTTTTGCAGGCGTTCTAATCCCAGTTTTATGATCGTCATTTATTATTCATATTTGATTGAATGGTTTATGAATGATGCTTATTTTTTTAATTACGAATGTTGACCGTGATTGATCGAATGTGAGCCTTCGGAACACAGAATCGATGTAATAGTTAGCTTTATGATTTTAAATATCTATTTAAATTATTTAATAACAGATTGAACATAATCAAGAACACGAAGAACGAATGTGGCACCGACGTTGGTTCGGGTTTTAACGGGCCACGGATTGCGATAAGTTTTTAATGATTTTAAACGATTTTTTTCGGTAAATGTTTCTGCAGTACTTATGAATAAAAAAATAGCATAAAAAATAAGTCAAAAATAGCGAGAAAAAATACCAAAATAGCCCTATTCCGGCGGCTTTGCCGGCAACGGTTCGGTAGCGATTTTTATGATTTTTTAGAAAGTTTTTGGAAGTACTTTTAGGGTGTTTTTTTAAACATAAAATTACAATAAAACATACTTCAAAATACTGTCAAAAAAATTGGGCTAAAATCACAACCCAAACAGGCAGCAAACAGGCCGGCGGTGGTAGCAAATTCCAGGCTCTTTTTTGATAATGTTTTGGGTTGTTTTTAATCATTTTTTTGACATAAAAATTTTACTTTTCAAGAGCTTTCCAACGATATAAAATACGTCAAAACGGAGTTCAAAAAAAGGTCGTAAAAACCTCTGGAAGTTAGTTGCGCAGTGCTATCGTGTGCAGCAGTATTTTTTGTCGTTCGGATAGTTTTTTTGCCCATTTTTCGGGTAGTTTTTCAGCAAATTTTTTGACAAAAATTTTTCATATTTTGAGAGCTTTCCAACGATATAAAACTCATCAAAAATGAGGCTCGAATAAGACGGCGGCAAGGCGGCGCCGGTGGTGGCTGTTGGTGGCCAGCTATTTTCTCTCTCCCGGGGCTGTTCTGTGTTGATTTTCTGATGTAAACGAGACTGATTTGATATATATTAATATATCTAATAGTATCAAGAAATTCTGATACAATCATAACACTGAATCAAATGTGAACAAAGATTGAAACAGCTGATTCTGTTAGGGAGACTGAAACATCTCAATGTTTCACTTGGATCATAAAATCGAGATATATGCATATCATGTTTTTATATATATGAACTGTGTAGATGATTACATATCTGTTTTATTCATCCTGTTAATTTAATTAATTCGACAATTCAGTTTTAATAAAAATATTTTGTAATGAAAAATAAAATAAATTTTTTTAATTAATTAATTTTAATTAAATAAAAAAATTTAAATATTTTATTTTTTACAAAATATCACGTTTAAGATGATTTTTCATAAAATCGGATATCTTAAAAAAACATGGGAATTAATTCCGGATTTTAAGTTAATTAAATGAAAAAATATTTAATCGAAATAAATTATTATTTTTGAAAAATGTGGAATGGATAATAAAATAAATAAATGCCTTTAATCAATACCTTAGCTGAGAAGCTGAAGAAACAATTGTGCATTTATTAAATTTTATTTGTTACGCATTTAAACACGAAAAGATGGTTTGAAAAATTAGAATCTTTGAAATCGAGTACACGAAAAGATGTTTGATTCTTTCAGATCGTGTAATTTTTTGAAATTAATAAACTTATTTTAATTAAACAAATTTTTATAACCCTCAAAAATATTTTAAAAATCTAAGTGGATGAGAAAATTTATTCACAGATAAATCTCGCGGTCTCCATCACCAGTTTGTAGGCGATGCAATTAAATCCTGCATTCGGAAGTAAGGCCTTCCTCCCCAATGGACAGATAAATTGCGGTATCGCCAGTACAAACCTTTTTTGGTGATAATTCTGGATAATTGATAGTGTGGATCGCTTTTTCAACTGAAAAGTTCATTGCGAAGCGATTGATTTGGGATTAGGTGATAGTTAACACTTAACTGTATATAATAGTATCCTCTCCTACTGAGTCACTATTACTATATACTGGACCGAAACTATGTCAGCTATTTAATTTTACTTGGCAGGGTCAGTTGTCTAGATAGTAAAATTAAAAAGATATGGCATGTCTGGTTTTATGAAGAATAGTAGACGTCTTCCCAACGAGACATACTATTCTCAGATTACCAGGCTGCTGGAGAATTAATTTTAAAATGGTAAAAGGAATCAAGTTAAAACTAATTTAAAGTTTTGTTCATCATAATTAACGATATTTTTTTAATTATGTGATTCTCATAATTAAAATAACTTTTAACCCACTCGTTTTAATACTCAAAGAAAACAAACTAACAGGACCAAATTTTGTTGACGAAAAATGTTACTTGGATATAACTTTAATTACTAATGGCATTCATTCGATGCTAGAAAATGTGTTTATTTCTGAAAAGAGTTTTTCCTCTCGGCCGAAAGGCATGAAGAAAGAAAAGGTTCAGAAACAAGGTGACACGATTTTCAGGGTAGTTAGGGGGTCACAGACTGGTGTAAAAAAGTCAAAAGACAGATGCTTTCACTATAACCAGACACGGCACTGGAAAAGTTTTTTCTAGTATTTCTCAGTAAGCAAAACAACAAAAGTAATTTCTGTTCACTGGTTGTGGAAATATGTTTAGCGGTGTTATCTGTCGATACCTGGTGTATAGATACGGGAGCCACTAATCATAACTACAATTCTTTGTAAGGGTTCCAAAAAATTCGACAACTTAGTGATGGGGAGATTTACCTCCATATGGGTAATAATACAAATGTAACAGCTGTTGCAGTAGAAGATGTCACTCTCAGTTTTGGTAAATATCTTATTTTAATATTGAGATATTGTCTTTATGTACCTGCCATTAGAAGAAACATAGTTTTCATTTCTAGATTGACTAAAAATGGATATTTAGTTTATTTTAATAACTCTATAGTTATTAAGAATAATAAACGGGTTATCTCTTCTACTACATTGGTGGATGATCTTTATGTTATTACTTCAATCTCTCCTACACTGCAACTAACTGAAATGAATAACACATCTATGTATTACCATATAAGAGAAAGTTTTCTTCTTTAATGAACCAAACATTTTTTTGGCACTTACGCTTGAGTCATATTAATCTAAAAAGGATAAACAGACTGGTAGTAGATGGACTTTTGAGTTCATTGAAAGTGGAGACACTTTCAGTCTATGAATCTTGCTTAGAAGGTAAAATGACCAAGAGACCCTTTTCGGCCAAAGGCTATAAAGCTAAAGAATCGTTGGAGCTGGTTCATTCTGATGTATGTGGTTCTATAATAATCTGGGCTAGAGGTGGCTTTGAATACATTGTCAGTTTCATTGATGACTACTTAGAGTATGAATATGTATGCATGATGCATCGTAAGTCTGATTATTAAGAAAATTCAAAGAATTCAAGGTGGGGGTAGAGAAGCATTTCCGTAAATATATCAAATCACTACGATCAGACCGTGGTGGGGAATACCTCTTTAGAAAGTTTAAGGAGTAGTTTTCATCAGAGGGGATTACATCCCAGTTGACTGCACCTGACGCTCCGCAGCAGAATGGTGTAGCAGAAAGAAGGAATAGGACTCTTATGGAGATGGTAAGGTCCTTGAGGAGTTATTCAGGTTTACTCGATTCGTTTTGGGGACTCGCTTTAGAGACAGCGGCTTACATTCTGAACTTGGTACGTTCTAAGTCAGTACCTTCTACTCCCATAGAATTGTGGACCAGGCATAAGCCTAGTCTAAAACACATTTGAATTTGGGGGTGTCCAGCACATGTGCTAAAAGGGAACGCAGGTAAGTTGGAATCGAAGATATAAATCTGTTTCTTTGTGGGGTATCCTATGGGAATGAAGGGTGGTCTATTTTATAATCCTAAGGATTAGAAGGTCATTGTTATCACTAATACCCGACTATTGAAAGAAGATTATATTATGGAACACAGGCCCAAAAGCAACATTGTTCTGGAAGAACTAAGAGGAAATACCAGTAGAATGGAAGAATAAGTCACTGATATTCCATTACCTCGTCATAGTGGGAGTATTATTGGGACAGGTGTAAATCAAGAACAGGGTGCTGATGCACAGGGTTCAGATTCTGCACAATATGTTACTGCTAGTACACATACACAGGTAGTGCCTCATCGTAGTGGGATGGTTGTTCATGAACCTAACTGGTATATATTTTTGAAAGAGTCTTTTGATAAGATCCCAGCAGAACTCGATACCGAGCCATGTAACTATAATAAAGAACTTCAAGACAAAGATGTAATTCTTTAGCAAAGGGCTATGAATTCAGAGATGGAGTCTATGTATTCCAATCAGGTTTGAAAACTTGTAGAACCGCCCGTAGAGATTAAACCCATTGGATGTAAGTGGATCTACAAGAGGAAGAGAGGAACAGACGGGAAGGTTGAAACCTTCAAAGCTAAACTTGTTGCTAAAGGGTTCATTCAGAAAAAATGGATCGATTATGGGAAAACTTTTGCACTGGTAGTCTTGCTTAAGTCTATTCGGATTCTCTTATCCATTGCCGCTCATTTCGATTATAAAATCTGGTAATAGATGTCAAGACAGCTTTCCTTAATGAAAGTCTTGATGAGTGTATCTATACGATACAACCAGACGAATTCATTGTAAAGGGTCAGGAGCACATGTTGTATAAGCTTAAGAGATCCATTTTTTTCTTAAGCCGGCATCAAGGTCTTAGAACACTCGATTTGATCAAGCCATTAAGTCTTATGATTTTGATCAAAGTCCAGATGAGTCCTGTGTGTACAAGAAGTATGACGAAAGCGTGGTGATCTTTCTAGTACTTTATGTAGATGATATTTTGCTCATCGAAAACGATGTGGGGGCATTATTTACGATTAAAATATAGTTACTGGGCAGTTTGATATGAAGGACATGGAAGAAGCCAGTCACATCATTGGGATCAAGTTTATGCAAGATCAAAAATAAAGGATGTTGGGCTTATCACAAACAAAGTATATCAATGATATTCTTACTCGTTTTAGCATACTGGATTTCAAGAAAAGATTTCTCCCTTTCAGGTACGAAATCACACTATCCAAGGATCAGTGTTCTATGACACCTGATGAGATAGAAAAAATAAAGGCGGTTCCGTATACTTCGGCAGTAGAAGCCTCATATATGCTATGCTTTTTACTAAGCCCGACATATGTTTACTGTTAGCATGGTTAGCAAAAATTAGTCTAATCCATGGTAGGAGTATTAGATTGCGGTAAAAAATATAATCAAGTACCTGAAAAGGACTAAGGATTATATATTGATTTACTAGGCAGACAGTCTAGTACCTTTGAGGTATACAGACTTAGATTTTCAGTCAGACATAGAACTTGCATCAGAAGACAACCTTGCAAATCATTTACAAAAAACTTGCCGGCTAAGACTTTTGATAGTCATGTAGAGGGTATGGGAGTCAGATGTAAGGCAGCATGATTTTGAGTATAAGTGGAGGATTGTTAGGGTTAGTATATTGAAAATCATATTTTTAGTATTTAATTTTATTTTTAATTAAATTAATTTTTTATTTTATAAGAATTTTTATGAGTAATGTATGTGTATCATTTCTTTAATATTATGTATGGATGTCTGATATTTTATATAATATTTAATCTGGTGTGTAGAGTACGGCTTGCACACAAAAGATCAGATTTTAGGTTCTTACAGAATATAAGTTTTATTTTCATGGTTTAGATGAAAATGGACATACCATCAGTACGACTGTAGCACAGAGTTTTAGTGGGCCTGTCTTAGTTACGAAAAACAGATAATAGCATCGTCTATTGTTCTAACTCTCTGTGCTAATACACTTTGTGTGTATTGAACGGGACACATTGGGGTAATTAATTTCATACTGAGTATATAAATTAATTCGCACCCAAAGGTTATTATGAATAATACTTATCCTCTTAATCTTGAAATAATTATTGAATTGCATATATTTAATATTCGCTATTTTGATTCATTAGAGGGTGCTATCTTAGATGGATCTATATTCTCGGTGAATTGGATAGTGATATTATTTATATGGTGAATATTAATTATTGACGGAATCCACGTTTCGAAAGATCGAGATTGACGATACCCTCTTAAGAAAACTTATAAGTTTTGACATGACCAAACCTTACAGGTGGATTTGACTATCCGGTGGTCAAATAAGTTAAGCGGAAGGGTTTAAGGAATACCAAGATGCTGATTAAATTAAATTGTCAATAATTAAATTTAATTAATGGGTATCGAAAATCTTAACGTGGGGAGAAATGGTAAGCATTTAATAACAGGAGTTCAATGCAAGATGGTCTTAAGATTATGGGTCAGAGTGCAATTATAGCTCTTTAGTGGTGTGAACTGTAATTCAATTTTTTATGAAAATTGCAGAAACCGCTGCTGATTTTCTATAATTGCAGATACCGCTATGTGATTTTCTTAATTGTGAAAATCACTGATATGTGTCTGTGTTCTACTAGAAGTCTTACTCATAATTACTTCCCAGGTTCTTGCTGTAGCCCTATAAATATGCGAGTAGGCTGAACCAGTTTCATAACTTGTCTTCTAAGACTAAAACTGTTAAGATTTTGTCGATACGAGTTCTCGGAGGATTATAACCCACACTATATCTGAAAATTGCATAAGCGAATATAGTAGAAGATTTGACAGGAGTTTCAACTCAGATTCAAATCGAAGTTGAAGATTCGACCGGTAAAAATGTATTCTTCTAAATTAACTTTGGATGCACGGATTTTATTTTGTTCGTTCGTCATCAAAAGTTTTTATCTAGAGCCTGTTTTGGCGTTTGCCCGTCCAGGTAATTTTTTTTAGATAATCGTTTGCAAAAACAAAGATCTTTGCAGTTTTACATCCAATAGAAACCATCTGGTTATACCGTATAGATACACTCGTCAAGACTTCCATTAAGGAAAGCAGTCTTGACATTCATTTGTCAAATTTCGTAATCGAAATGAGGAGCAATGGATGAGAGAATTTAGATAGACTTGAGCATAGCTACCTGCGAAAAGGTTTCCTCATAATTGATCCCTTCCTTCAAAGTGAACCCTTTTGCAACAAACCAAACATTGAAGGTTTTAACCTTTCCGTCTGCTCCGCTCTTCTTTTTATAGATCCACTTACATCCAATGAATTTTATCCCTTCGGGTGATTTTACAAGTTCTCAGACCTGATTGGAATACATAGATTCCATCTCAAAATTCATAGCCTTTTGCCAAATATCTACATCTTTGTCTTGAAGTGCTTCATTGTAGTTACAAGGTTTGGTATCTAATTCTACCGGGATCTTGTCAAAAGACTCTCCCAATAACATATACCGATCAGGTTGATGAACAACGCTCCCACTACGACAAGGCATTACCCGTGTCTATGTACTAGCAGTAACACGCTGTGCAGAATTTAATCCATGTGCATAAGCACCATGGTCATGATTTTCACCTATCCCGATAATCTTTCCACTACGACGAGGCAATGGGATATCAGTGACTCATAGTTTCTCTTCCGTTCTACTGGTCTTTTCTCTCATTTCTTCTAAAACAATATTGCTTTTGGCCATGTGGTCCATAATATAATTCTCTTGTAAGAATCGGGCATTGATGCTAATAATGACCTTCTGATCCTTAGAATTATAAAATAGACCACATTTCGTTTCCTTGGGATACCCCATAAAAAAATAGACTTCTGTCATCGATTCTAACTTACCTGCGTTCCCTCTCATCACATGTGCGGAACACCTCCAAATCCGAATGTATTTCAGACTAGACTTACGCCCGGTCCACAATTCTGTGGAGTAGAAGATACTCATCATGGACCTTACCATCTCCATAAGAGTCTGATTTTTTCTTTCTACTACACTATTCTGCTGCGGAGTGCCCGGTGCAGTCAATTGGGATATAATCTATTCTGATGATAGGTAGTCCTGAAACTCTCCAAAGAGGTAATCTTCACTATGATCAGATCGTAGTGATTTGATACTTTTACTTAGATGCTTATTTGCCTCTGCCTTGAATTCTTTAAATTTTTCAAAATATTTAGACTTACGGTGCATCAGGTAAATATATTCATACCTTGAGTGGTCATCAATGAAACTAACGAAGTACTCAAAGCCACCTCTAGCCCAGATTGTTATAGAACCACACACATGAGAGTGATCAAGTTCTAACGGTTCTTTAAGTTTATAACATTTGGCCAAAAAGGGCCTTTTGGTCATCTTACCCTCTAAGCATGATTCACAGACTATAACTGCCTCCACTTCTAATGAACTCGAAGGTCCATCTTATCCTTTTTAGAGTAATATGACCCAAGCGTTAGTGCCAAAGAAATATTTGGTTCATTAAAGAAGAAAACTTTCTCTTATATGGTAAATTAGATGTGTTATTCATTTCAGTTAGTTGCATTGTAAGAGAGATAGGAGATACGATATACAAATCATCCACCAATGTACCAGAACAAATAAAATATTTATTTTTCTTCACAACCAGAGAGTCATCAAAATGAACAGAATATTTGTCATTTATTAAACTCGAGAATGAAATTAAATTTTTTCTAATCAAAGGTACGTAAAGACAATCTTTTAGAAATAGTATCCTATCTCTACTAAAACCTAGAGTGACATCTCCTACTGTAATTGCCGCTACCCTTGTATTATTGTCCATATGCAGGTATATTTTTTCATCACTGAGCTGCCTGGTTTTCTAGAACCCCTATAAAGAATTGCTAACATGATAAGTAGCTCCCGTATTTACACACCAAGTACCGGTAGATAACACCACTAAACACTTTTCAACTACCAGTGAACAGAAATTACTTGATTTGTTCTACTTACTGAGAAAAAACGGACACTGCTTTTTTCATTGCCCAAAGTGGTTACAGTGATAACACTTGTCTCTCGACTTCTTCACACCAGTTTTTGGTCCCTTAACTGCTTTTGAACTTATGCCTCCTTGTGTCTGAACATTTTTCTTCTTTTTACCTTTCGGCTTAGAGGAAGAACCTTTCTCAGCCACATACACAGAACCTGGCTTCCTAAGAACACTTTCAGCTGCTTGAAATTCCTTAAGAAGATCTGCCAATGAAAAGTTGAGCTTGTTCATGGTATAGTTCAGACAGAACTACTTAAAACTTTCAGGCAGTGACTGGAGTATGATATCGACCTGGGTTTTCCCATCAATTTCAGCTCATAGGATCTTCAGTTCATTCAGAAAACTAATCATCTTTAGAACATGATCCCTAACTAGAGTGCCTTCAGCCATATTTGCATTCATTAGAGATGTCATGGACACCTGCCTAGCAGCACGATTTTAATTCTCAAGTATTTTTTTGAGGTTCATAATCATGTCATAAGCACTAGGCATACACTGATACTGATGTTGTAAATCATTTGATATGAAAGCCAAAATGTAACAACGAGCCATCTGACCAGCTTTCTGCCACTTTTGATGGGCCAGGGTTATTTGTTCAGTCGCCCCGACATCAAGTACTGATGGATATATCTCAGTTAACACAAATTTATAATTCTCAACAGTTAAGACAATATCCAAATTTTTTTTCCTCTCAACATAATTCGGTCCCGTAAGTTTGTTTTCTTTTAGTATTCAAGCGAGTGGATTGAAAGACATTTTAATTCTAAGAATCACATAATTAAAAATACCATTAATTATGACGAGCAAAATTTTAAATTTATTTTAATTTGGTTCCCTCTACTATTTTAAAAGAAATTCGCCAGCAGCCTGATACCATGTGAATAGCATGTCTTGATGGGAGGACGTCTACTATCCATCGTTTGTTTAAACAGGCTAATTCCTATTAATTTTACTATCTAGACAACTGACCTTGCCAAGTAAAATTAAGTACTTGACATAGTTTCAGTCTAGTATATAATAGCAGTTGCTTAGATGGAGAGGATACTATTGTAAACAGTTAAGTGTTAACCATCACCTAATCCTAAATCAATCGCTTTGTAATGAACCATTCAGATGGAGAAGTGATCCACACTAACAATTATCTAGAATTATTCCTAAAAGAGGTTTGTATTTGTGATACCGCAATTAATCTGTCTGATAGTGAGGAAGGTCTTACTGCCAACAAGCATGATTTAATTACATTGTCTACAAACTAGTGATAGAGACCACATGATTTATCTATGAATAAATTTTCCCTCCCACTTAGATTTTTAAAATATTTTTTAGGGTTATAAAAATTCGTTTAATTAAAATAAATTTATTAATTTGAAAAACCACACGATCTGAAAGAATCAAATATCTTTTCATATACACGATTCTAAAGATTTTGGTTTGCTAAACCATCTTTTCGGGGTTCAATGCATAACAAATAAAATTTAATAAATGCACAGTTTTTCCTTCAGCTTTTCAGCTAAGGCAGTGATTAAAGGAATTTATTTATTTTATTTTCTGTTTCACATTTTTTGAAAAATAATAATTTGTTTAGATTAAATATTTTTCTATTTAATTAATTTAAAATCTAGAATTAATTTCTATGTTTTTTCAAAATATCTGATTTTATGAAAAATCGTCTTAAATGTGATATTTTGTAAAAAAATAAAATATCTAAAGTTTTTGTATTTAATTAAAAATTTTAATTAAAAAATTTTATTTTATTTTTATTTACAAAAGATTTTAGTTAAAATTGAAAATTTTAAATTAATTAAATTAATAGAAAAATAAAACAAATATACATCTTCCACGCAGTTTATATATATATATATATATATATATATATATCGACTTTATGATCGAATCGAAACTCTGAAAAGTTTCAGTCTCCTATTGAAGATAAGCTGTAATAATCTATGTTCGAGTCTGCTTCATGTATTCCGATTACATCAGACTTCTTAGATATACTGTGATATACAAATATATCACTCGAAAATCAAAACATATCAGAATATCAGGTCAAAACAGCTCCCGACAGCCAGACTACCACCGGCCACCATTCATCGCTACCGACGCCGTCGCAGCCACCTATTTTTTCTCCATGATTTTTGCACTATTTTTTCCCTTTTTGGACTGTTTTTCTAGTGATATTTTACAGCTATTTTATGTCAGAAAATCTACTCAAAATCAGTCTCGAAAACACTGAAAAAACTATCAAAAAACGGCCTCAAACTGTCGCCGGTGAGCAATTTTTTAAACCAATTTTTTTACATTCTTGGGACATGTTTTAATACTGTTTTTAAACCTAAAAATTACAGAAAAAACTGTTGGAAAATATGTCAAAAAATCGTGAAAAAACCACCGTGATCCAGCGCCAGTGCCGCTGCCTATTCTTCGTGTTCTTGGATATTTAAGAACATGTTGAATATCCAAGAACACGAGGGCCTGACGAGGGTTGCATACATTGCTCATTAAGATTCTCATAAAATAAAAAATTAATTTTATTAAAATAAAATTAAATACTAAAAACATAATTTTCAGTATACAATCCTAACAGAGTCGACAACTTAGTGATGGGGAAATTTACCTGCATATAAGTAACAATACAAAGAAAACAACAGTTGTAGTGGGAGATGTCACTCTCAATTTTAGTAGAGATCAGGTTTTAATAGTAAGAGATTATCTTTATGTACCTTCTACTAGAAGGAACTTAGTTTTCGTTTCTAGATTGGTTAAAGACGGATATTTGATTTATTTTAATAACTCTGTAGTTATTAAGGATAATAAATAGGTTATCTGTTTTAGTATATTGGTAGATGATCTTTATATTATTACTCCAATCTCTCATACACTGTAACTAACTAAAATGAATAACACAACTATATTACCATTTAAGAAAAAGTTTCATTCTTTAATGAACCAAACGTTTCTTTGACACGTACTCTTGAGTCATATTAATCTAAAAAGAATAAACAGACTGGTAACAGATGGACCTTTGAGTTCATTGGACGTAGAGCCACTTTCAGTCTGTGAATCCTGCTTAGAAGGTAAGATAACCAAGAGGCCCTTTTCGCCAAAAGGCTATAGAGCTAAAGGACCATTGGAACTAGTTCACTCTGATGTGTGTGGTCCTATGATAATTCTGGTTAGAGGTGGCTTTGAGTACTTCGTCAGTTTCATTAATAATTACTCAAGGTATGGATACATTTACCAAATGCACTGTAAGTCTGAATGCTTTAAGAAATTTAAAAAATTCAAGGCGAAGGCGAAGAAGTGTCTGGATAAAAGTATTAAATCACTATGATCCGACCGTGACGGAGAGTACCTCTTTGGAGAGTTTAGGGACTACCTGTCATCAGAAGAGATTATATCCCAGTTGATTGCACCTAGCACTCTGTAGTAGAATGGTGTAGCAAAAAGAAGGAATATAACTCTTATGGAGATGGTAAGATCAATGATGAATTATTCAGGTTTACCCGATTCGTTTTGGGAACTCGCTTTAGAGATAGCGGCTTACATTCTGAACTTGGTACCTTCTAAGTCAGTACCTTCTACTCTTACAGAATTGTGAACCGGGTGTAAGCCTAGTTTGAAACACAATTGAATTTGGGGGTGTCTAGCACATGTGCTGAAAAGGAACGCGGGTAAGTTGGAACTAAATATAGAAGTCTGTTTCTTAGTAGGATATCTCAAGAGAACAAATGATGGTCTGTTTTAAAATTCTAAGAATCATAAGGTCATTGTTAGCACCAATGCCCGATTCTTGAAAGATGATTATATTATGGATCACAAGCCCAAAAGCAATATTGTTCTGGAAGAACTAAGAGAAAATACCAGTAGAATGGAAGAGGAACCACAAATTACTGATATCCCATTGCCTTGTCGTAATGGGAGGATTATCGAGACCGGTGCAAATTATGAACATGGTGCTAATACACGGGGTTCAGATTCTACACAGCGTGTTACTGCTAGTACACAGACACAGGTAGTGTCTCGTCATAGTGGGAGGGTTGTTCATCAACCTGATCGATATTTGTTCTTGGGAGAGATTTTTGACTAGATTCTGACAAAACTAGATACCGAATCCTGTAACTACAATATAGCACTTCAGGTCAAAGATGCAAATCTTTTGCAAAGGGTTATGAATTCTGAGATGGAGTCTATGTATTCCAATTAGGTCTGAAAACTTATAGAACCACCCGAAGAGATAAAATCCAATGCAAGTGGATCTACAAGAGGAAGAGAGGAGTAGACGAGAAGGTTGAAACCTTCAAAGCTAGACTTGTTGCTAAAAGGTTCACTCAGAAAGAAGGAATCGATTATGAGGAAACATTTTCGCCAGTAGCCATGCTTAAGTCTATTCGGATTCTCTTATCATTGTCGCTCATTTCGATTATGAAATCTGACAAATGGATATTAAGACAGCTTTTCTTAATTGAAATCTTGATGAGTGTATCTATATGATACAACTAGACGGATTCATTGTAAAGGGCCAGGAGCACATATTGTGCAAGCTTTAGAGGTCCATTTATAGACTTAAGCAGGTATCAAGGTCTTGGAATACTCGATTTGATCAAGACATAAAGTCTTTTGCTTTTTATCAGAGTCCAGATGAGTCATATGTGTACAAGAAGTGTAATGAAAGCGTAGTGATTTTCTTAGTACTTTATGTAGACGATATCTGGGTCATCAAAAACGATGTGGGGGCATTATCTACGGTTAAAATATGATTATCTAGGCAGTTCGATATAAAAGACTTGGGAGAAGCCAATTAGATTCTTGGGATCAAGATTGTGAGAGATCAGAAACAAAAGAT
This sequence comes from Heliamphora pulchella, assembly GCA_032270985.1. Classification (NCBI taxonomy): domain Eukaryota; kingdom Viridiplantae; phylum Streptophyta; class Magnoliopsida; order Ericales; family Sarraceniaceae; genus Heliamphora; species Heliamphora pulchella. The sequence goes on along the minus strand of JAULJZ010185879.1, from coordinate 19,972 downwards.
GTTAGGCTTATCACAAGCAAAGTATATCGATGTATCACATTCTTCATCAGGTACAAGTTGGGATGCATATCGTGATAACTCTGTGAACCTCATTTCATACTCTACCACATTCTTTTTCCCTTGTATAAGATCAATGAATTCCTACTCCTTCTCGTACTTGTAGAATATAGGTTTGTGCTGTTCGTCAAACACCTTAATGAAATGAACCCAAGAAATCTTATGTGGTACCATAGGGTCAGCTCCTGGCACCAGCATTTTCAACAACCTCTTAGTGGCTTCCCACTAGTTATAAGCCTCACCCTTAAATATAATGTTAAGAGATTGATCCTGTCATCATTTGCCCCCCTAAGTCTATCTAAAATATGTACTCCATCCTTCAGCCAATTCTTAGCATTGGTAGGATTGACGGTTCCCACAAATTTCTAAGCACTGAAATCTTTAAATTGTTTAATTAAGGAGTTGTTGATCCTTCCAGTCTACATCGCAATCCATCTTGCATTCTGCTCCGTCAGTCTCCCGATAACCTCTAACATTATAGCAGTTGGGTCAGGTTAGTTTACAAGTTCAGGTTGTTTTTGTCTTACTAGTGGAGACACTTCCTGATGCTCCTGTTAGACTATTCAGGGACAAATGATGCTCCATTCGAGTTCTCCATACTTCACCATATTACAATAAGGTGTGAATTGGGTTCGATGCTAAAATATAACTCAAAGTCATAAAGAACAGAATAGGCAGATGGAACGAAGAATCTAAAATAACATAAGAGTCATTCCCCATTTTGATTAAACATACTCAGAATTCCAATTAGAAAACAACGTTGAGCTATCTTGATGCGATAACAAACTTGAACTTTCAAATAGGAATCTACGCCAGGACTATCTCCCGAATCCGACAACAAACTCAGACCTTCAATTTGGAACCTATGCCTAGCTAAGACGCGTTTCCAAATGGATTTCAAAGATAGTCGAACGTCCAAAGACAAGAGTATGATATCTAAAGGCCTAAATCGCACCATATCATGTAGCGCACATAAATGCTCTTAACCTATAGTCCACCACAAACCACACTCTAATAAATCTATAGAATCTAAAACCTAGGGCTTGATACCAAGAAGTCACACCCCACTCCCGCATGACACTCGACCTGTGCAGACGGAGCATGAACCCACCACGTCGCAGTGGCCTCAAAACGGTAAGACTTAAAACGGTCAAGATTATGGTCACTCATACAGATCCAAACCAAAACATTCTTTTTTATTGATATTGGTTAAACATAAACATCAAGGAAACTCTATCCCATACTTCCAAGATAGGGATACACCATCTCACAAACATACATCATATTTGAACCCACAAAACATACGTCTTATAATTATAATATCATACTACAAAACTCAAAAGATATCTAAACTCTGAACTCAAGCACTAGACGTTAACAGTGGTGAACTAACTTTAAGCGACACTTGTTATCTGCAACCATAAAGGTTACAGGAGAGCGCACTTAATATTAAAATGAACAAGACAAAAACACTCAGTTTAAGAACACATACTAAACACTTTTAAAAAATGGTTTATCACATTTTAATAAAACTTGCAAAGCAAAAGCACCGCATTTAGTTCAACCCATTTATCTTAAAATCTGTAAATATCTTTCTCATCGTACGATGGTATAAAATATGGCTTACCCACCACCACACATTGTAACCTTTTGTCATAATGAGATTTTTTAAGCCGCCATACATTAAGATCAATTCTCATAATACGTTTTAATAACCACATCTCATCATTATCATTCCTCATAATAAGGCTTCACAATTATAACGCAAACACTTCAGAGTGACTACTCCTACATAGGGTAAACACTTTCAGAGTGACTACTCCCGTACAGGGCAAACTCTTTAAGAGAGACTACTCCAACACAGGGCAAATATTCTAGAGTGACTACTCCCACACAGGGCAAACTCTTTAACAGAGACTACTCTCACACAAAACAAACATTTTCAGAGAGACGACAGCCACATAGGGTAAACTCTTTAAGAGAGACTACTCCCATACAAAGCAAACAATTTTAGAGAGACCACACCCACACAGGGCAAAAATTTCAGAGTAACTATACCCACACAAGGCAAACATTCTCAGAATAACTACACCTACAGAGGACAAACCAAAGTATATAACTAACATCATCCATTTTCCACACGCATATCTCCTCTAATAATATAAATAGTACACTTGAACTAACAATGCTTCCACCACACAATGTCTCATACTAGTATTCAATAACAACTCATGATTCAAAGATATGATCATAGAAAACATTTTAGATTTCTTTCAAAGATATGGATAGCATCATGGTATTTGAATATAAAAAGATTATGCAATCACAAGTTTACATGGTTCGAAATATGAATATTAAAACATTCAATTATCATAGTTTGTACATTAAAATGCATAATAACTTTGGTGTCACATGTAACATTTGAAAGAGAACCAGCAAGTACAAGCAAATCAAAACTGAAAATGGGATCTTGAAATAAAGGTGGTCCCAAAAATATATATTACTATAAGAACAAGATAAACATGGTTTCTTTTATCAAACCTCAGTGGTTTGCATCTTAAATCTCAATTACAAGTAGTTATAAACTTTTTCTCAAATTCTATTTATTTTATAAAGTCGTGCTTTAAAAACACAAACACAGTGAGTTTTATAATAATTAGATAAATCTGACTTCAAAATGTTACTTGAATTCAAGAAACAAGATAAAAAACTATGTTACAAACTACCTGTAACTAATCAATAAGCTTTAAATCATTTTTAAAGCATAATTATATATCATGGTTCAAAGTAATACTAAACACTCTCACTTGATTAAAGTGTAACCCACTTTTTCTCGAACGAGCCAAACTTAAACTTCCGGTGATCACATCTCGGTGCCTAACACACAACTAAAATAATAAATCTATAATGAATTTTATATGTAGGCGATTAAACTTAAAAATGGTGGTTTAGGGATTTTACTGTTAAAACTAGTTTATGGGGGCTAATTTTGTCATTATTTTTGGAAATCATACTGAGGTCCATTCTGGTCAAATTTTATGTCGTTGTAAATCTCTCAAGACCTACTTTTCAATATTTTAAATGTTGAAATCAGTCGAGGCTCATACGAAAAACTAACGGTGATTGAAAGGGGCTATTTTGGCTAAATACTAAATTTTTAGATAGTTTGTGTCCCGCTATTTACGCCAACATTTCATGTAATAAAAGATGTTTTTAGCAAAAGTCATAAACATAAAAGTTGTAGATAATTTTTTTCCCTTTCTAAAACATCAAAAATCACCCAGAACAAAGGTCGGTAGAAGAAATGGAGCCTGTTTAAAGAGGCTGGTTAGTTGAGTTTCAAAAATTCGAGACAGTTTTTAGTTTTGAACTTTGGGCATAGTTTTGATGTGTAAAACGGCTTTTCTGAAGACTAACATAAATATTTACTTTTGGTGTGATACGAAAAACATCCATTTTTGCCTCGTTGTCGGAGACTTTTAGTACGGTCACAAGTTTTTATAACTTGACTTTGTTTCGGTTTTTCTCTTCACCCCAATCAATACTCACATGAATTGCCATATTCCGTTTCAGGTTTTGAAAGACTGACAAAGCAAGTAGAAGTCAGGCATCGCAGAGTTAAGGCAAATAGGTCATCTTCTCCAAGCATTTTAAGCTTTATTTTTGCTGTTATTTTGTTTAACGGAGAAAACTAGAATTAGGGGGTTTGCGACCCACATTTAGTATTTTTATTTTTCTTTTCTTTTCTGTCACCATTACTTCTGTGCATGCTTGATCACCGGTCATGTCACACACGGTCGGCCCCGTTTGATCCAGAGATCAAACGCACCTTTAGACGTAACCGCGCGGCCTTGCAATCCTCTTCACCTCCCATCCCCAACCCTTCAATTAACACAACTCATACTCGAATGGAAGCCGCCAACCAGATCGACCCTCAGAATAAGCAATTAAAGGAGTATTTTACTCCCTCGGTGTATATGTCGTCGTCTTGCATTCAGTTACTCAATGTTGGGGATAGCATACTACGAAATTAAGTCCAATGTCATCCAAATGCTCACATCCTACTTTGGACTTAACAATGAGGATCCTTATAAACACATAGATGAATTTCTAGATTTCTATTCGACAGTAAAAATCAACAATAATCCCTATTGATGCCCTTAAGTTAAAACAGTTTCCCTTATCCTTGAAGGACAAAGCTAAACATTAGCTTAACTCTCTAGAAGTAAACACAATAACATTCTGGGCATAGGTATAACAAGAATTTCTAAAAAAAGTACTTTTCTATATATAAAAATTAGATGACTTTTATTATATTTTATGTGCAACTATTTTCGTGACTAGTTCATATCTTCTTAGTGGACGTAAATATTAGATGAAGAAGGCTTGTGAGCGCTTTCATTGTATCTTGCATCCGTTACACTCCGTTTGAACATTTATGTAGAGAGAAATATTGATTTTAGGCAATGTTTGACACAACTCTCTATCTCACAGGCAATATCTTTTTCTCTTTGTATTACTTTCACGTTTTATTATATTTTCATGTCTTGAATTTTATTATTTTATTTCCTAAAATATAATTTTTGGATGCTTTATTGTAACATTCTAAAGCCCATATTTTTTTATGTTTCATATCATTGCTAAAATTCCATTTTAGCACCACTTCATTTGCATGTAATGGTAGGGTTTTCTTTCTTGTCTGTTATCAACTATATTTAAGTATCTATTTATATATATTTTGTTAACCTAAGGGCTTTTTTTTTTAGATTTTGATAATTTTTATAAATTATTTTCTAAGAATAAATTGATTTAAAATGATAATATTTAATATTTTCAAAAAAGTAGTGTTGACACAAAATGAACAAATATGTTGACACGTTTAACCATATGAGATAATTCATCTCTCAATGGATTAAACACTTAAATATTCTTGAATGAGAATATTTTGTATTATCCCCAATTAAAAATTAAGTCAACACTTTAAGGCAAAGAATACTTGAAAATCTCAAGTGTATCAACACTTTTGAGCAAACGAGTTGACACCCTAACATATCCGTTAAAATTGTTTCAAGTATTAAAAATTAGTGTCGACATAAATAGATTTTGGGTCGAAACAAAAGAGTCGAAGCTCTCCATACTCAAAAAGAGTTAACACAAATTGAGTTTGAGTCGACACAAAAGTGGTTTATCACTTTTGTTATCCGGAATTTTGAGTCGACACAAATTACAAAAGAGTCGACATAAAAATACCGACATCACCTGTAGAATTTTATGAGTCGACACATATTGAAGATGAGTCGACACAAATATTTCGAGCCCACTTGAAGAAATTTTGAGTCGACACAAATCTCCCGAGGGTTCCTACAAAATTTTAGTGTCGATACCAAGGCAAAATGAGTCGACACAAATTGCCCTCTCTGAAAATCTGAAGAAGAATTGAGTTGACACCAAAATCAAATGTGTCGACACCGTTGTGTTTGTGAGAAGATTGCAGAAATCGTGTCATCCCCTTCGAAGATCAGAGTCGACCCAACCACTTAAATAACCACGCCCTAGATATTTTGTGTCGACTGAAAAGCATTTGTGTCGACACCTGCGACGGAAATTCAAATTCGCGACAGAGTTCAACGGTTGGATTTTTTGCATTAAATGCCTTCACCTACCTCCAACGGTCATGAAACGTCAAAAGCTTATATAAGGAGTTACTCATCAGCATTTAAAACACTAGAGTCCTACAATCACTACTTTATTGCTTGATTCAAAGTCAAATTCTTCAAGATTTCATTTATTGCTTTAACTCCAGCTCTTATATCTCATCTCTCTTTACCTATTCATTTATTGCCAATTAATTCTGTAAAGAGAGTGAGTAATACTCATTGAAACACTTCATTTGTTGTATCCAATGGTGAGTCACCCTTTATCTTTTGAGTGAGTGAGTAAATCTCATCAAAGTAGAACTCAAGAGATTAGAAGAAAAATAGAAGCATATTTTTCGTAGGATCGTCTTGCAGTTATAAAATGTTTTGAATGCACCCGTAAGCATTCTGGTTTAGTGAAATTCTCAAGGGGAGTCTTGAAGAGTGGACGTAAGCTTGGAAGAAGTCGAACCACTATAAATTTTTGGTGTCTGGTTCATTTTCTCTATCCCTAACCTCTTTAATAATTACATTGATTTATTCTCTCATTATACTTGTTGTATTTGTTTGTAATATTGAAAGGTTTTTGAAAATGTTTTAAAATTGTTATTATCTTTTTAAGACCCAATTCATCCCCTCTTGGGTTGCCTAGATCTAACAATTGGTATCAGAGTTTGGGCTCTTATTTTTTACTTAACAGTCTAAGAGTTTATATGGAAACTACTAGTATCGGAACTATCCAATCTGAAGGTTAGTCGACCAATAGGCCTCCCATGTTCAATGGAACAAACTACAATTATTGGAAGGCTAGAATGAGAATATTTATTCAAGTCGTAAACTACGACCTTTGAAGGGTTATCATTAATGGACCCAGAAGACCTACCACTATCATTGAAGAAACAATCGTTCCTAAACCAGAAAATAAATGGACTGAAAATGACATTAGAGAAATTCAAAAAAATGCCAAAGTCATGAATTTCTTATATTGCTTACTTGACCCCCAATGGGTTCAATAGGATCTCTACATGTGATACTGCACAAGAAATATGGGATAGACTTGAAGTTATCCATGAGGGACTAACCAAGTAAAGCAGTCAAAAATAAGCATGCTTGTACATAATTATGAATTATTTAAAATAAAGCATGATGAAACTATTTCTGACATATTTACATGCTTTACTGATATTATTAATGAACGAAAATCTCTTGGCAAGATTTATTCCAATGCAAAAATAGTGAAAAAAATTCTTAGGTGCATGCCTAAGAACTGGGAAGCTAAGGTCACAGCTATCTAAGAAGCTAAATACCTCAACACTCTCAGCCTAGAAGAATTTATTGGATCTCTCATGACTCATAAGATGAATATCAAGATGGATGACAAGGATGACAACAAAAAGAAGAAATGTATTGCCTTCAAGTCCTCAACTCATGACGAAGAATTCAACGAAAATTCCTCAAGTGATGAGAATGAATATATGGCCCCCATCACAAAGAAGTTCAAACGATTTCTTAGAAATAAAAAATAAGGAGGAAGAAAATTCTTCAAGAAGAAAGGACACAGAGGCGAGCCTACCAAATACAAGGGCTATTCAAGCAAATTCAAAATCGATCACAAGAAATATGAAATAATTTGCTATAAATGCAAAAAGCTCAGACATGTCAAGGCTGAATGTCCTCAGCTCAAAAAGCAATTCAAAAAAGGCTTCAAGAAGGCTATGATAGCCGCATGGCGAGAAAGTGATGACAGCAGCTCCGAGAACGAAAGAGATGAAAATAAGGCTGCAAATTTATGCCTCATGACTAAGGAAGATGATGAGGTAACCCATGACTCTTTCACTCTTGATGAATTACAAAATTCATTTGAAGATTTACATGATGAATTGAGAAGAATTGGTGCTAACAACTCTACTTTTAAAAAGTTAGTTATTTCTTTCTCGAGTGAAATTAAAACCTTGAAAAATAAAAAACTTGCTTTATCAAAACAACTTTCTGTTTTGAAATATGAAAACAAGGCTTTGATTGAAAAGGTTGAAGATCTTACCAAAACTGTTTACAAGTTCACTCAAGAAAAAAATAACTTAGACAAATTTCTCGGCATGCAAAAATGTGTTTTCGACAAATTCGGGATTAGGTAAAGACCAAAGAAGAAACAAAAGTTCTTAAGCAATATCTTTGTCAAGGCATCTTCTAATCATACAAATGCTACTTGTTTTTATTTCTATGAACATGAACACATTGTCACATATTGTTCACATAGAAAATATTCTAATCTACCTGTCAAGAAAGTTTGAATTTTTAAGGAAACACATTCTCAAAGAACTAACTCCAAAGGACCCAAAAAAATTTAGGTACCAAAAATTAAAAATTGATTCTTCTTACAGGTATGTTTCAAGTACTCATTCAAGAAAAGAATGTGGTACCTTGATAGCGCTTGCTCAATGCACATGACAGGCGACCAATCTATGTTTGCATCCCTCAAACCAAAAGATGGTGGATTTGTAACATTTAGAGACAATAGCAAATGAAAAATCATAGGAATCGATTGTATCGGTAAAATTTCTTCCCCTTCTATTGTAAATGTTTTGCTTGTTGATGGTTTGAAACATAACCTTCTTAGCATAAGCCAACTTTGTGACAAATGCCACAAAGTTGTCTTTGATCATGCTAAGTGTGTTATTGTAAATTCAACTAATAACAAAGTTATTTTCGAAGGTCGTAGGCATGAAAATATTTATACATTTTCTCTAATAATCTTTTCAAAAATGATACAAAGTGCTTAGCCGTCTTGAGTGATAATAGTTGGTTGTGGCATAGAATGTTTGGACATGCACACATGAACTTGATTTTTAAACTTTTGAAAAAAGAATTGGTGATTGGGTTACCCCAAATTAAATTTGAGAAAGATAAAGTGTGTGATGCATGTCAACAAAATAAACAAATTAGAAGTTTTTTTCATTTCAAAAATGAGATTTTAACTTCTAGGCCTTTACAACTATTGCACATTGACTTATTTGGTTCAACAAGGACTTTAAGCCTTAGAGGCAAGAGATATTCCTTTGTTATTATTGATGACTTCTCTAGATACACTTTGGCGCTTTTTCTAGCTAATAAGAATGAAATATTTGCCTCTTTTACAAAACAGTCTCGAAGAGTTCAAAATAAAAAAAGTTTTCAAATCACAAGTATCCGAAGTAATCATGGTAGAGAATTTGAAAACAAAGATTTTAAAAAGTTTTGTGATGAAAATGGTATTAACCATAACTTCTCTACTCCTAGAACTCCTCAACAAATTAGAGATGTTGAGAGGAAGAATAAAACAATAGAAGAAATGGCTAGAACCATGCTATGTAAAAATAATCTACCACGATACTTTTAGGCCGAGGCTGTCAACACTGCTTATTTTATTGTGAACAGAGTCATGATAAGAGCTTCTCTCAAGAAAATTCCATATGAGTTATGGAACAGAAGAAAACCTAACATCAGTTATTTTCGCGTCCTTAAGTATAAATATTTTGTTTTGAACAATAACAAAGAACATTTGGGCAAGTTTAACGCAAAATCTGATAAAGGTATTTTTTTAGGATATTCTTTATCTAGCAAACCTTATAGAGTTTTCAACAAAAGGACCCTAGTTGTTGAAAAATCTATACATGTTGTTTTTTATGAAGCTAATCTTAATTCTTCAAATGATTTTTGTGAAGATAATGTGATTGACATAGAAAAAGGTGTTAAAAATACTTCATCAAAGAAAAGAAAGAACTACATCATGGGAAAGCTTCATATCCTCAACAAAATAAAGTCCAACAGACTACTGGATCTTTAAATCCTAAAAATTCAGATTTGCCCAAAGAGTGGAGGTATTCTCATTGTCACTCAAAAGATTTTATCATTGGTAATCCATCTCAAGGTATCAAAACTCAATCTTCTCTACATAATATTTGTGGTAATTTAGCATTTTTTTTAAAGACTAAACCAAAATATTTTGAGGAAGCCAAAAACGATGAGGTTTGGACTTTAGCTATGCAAGAAGAGCTTAACCAATTTGAAATAAACAAGATTTAGACTTTAGTTCCAAGACCTAAGGAGCACTCTATCATCGGTATAAAATGAATTTTTAGAAACAAAATAGATAAAAATAGAGTAGTTCTTGGGAACAAAACTCGATTGGTAGCTCAAAATTACAATCAAGAAGAAAGCATCGACTTTCATGAGACTTTTGCTTCTATAGCTAGGCTTGAAGCCATTAGGATGTTACTTGCTCTTGCATGCTTTAAAAATTTTAAACTCTATCAAATGGATGTCAAGAGTGCCTTTTTAAATAGTTTTATCTCGAAAAAAATTTTTGTAAAATAATCTCTTAACTTTGAAAATTCAAAATTTTCAAACCATGTTTATAAACTTACCAAGACTCTTTATGGTTTAAAGCAACCACCTAAAGCATGGTATGAAAGGCTAAACAAATTCTTGATTGAAAATGAGTTTTCAAGAGAAAAAATTGATACCACTCTTTTCATTAAGTCTCAAAGAAATGATATTCTAGTTATCCAAATTTATGTATATGACATTATTTTTTGTGCAATTAATGAATCTCTTTGTAAGAACTTTGCAAAGCGTATACAGAGAGAATTTGATATAGTATGATATGAGAACTCAACTACTTTCTTGGACTTCAAATCAAGCAAACACAAGATGGAATCTACATCAATCAAGCTAAGTACATAAGGGACCTATTGAAGAGGTTTGATAAGCTGAAAGAAAAATCCATGGGAACCTCGACGTGTCCTACAACAAAACTTAACAAGGACGAAAATGGTATAGCAGTAGATGAAAAGAGATATAGAGGTGTGATAGATATAGAGGTGTGATATGATCTCTATTATATTTTACTGTTAGCTATCCTGATATAATGTTTAGTGTTTACATGTGCGCTAGATTTCAATTTAATCCTAAGGAATCACATGTGACCGCCGTTAATCGCATCTTTAGATACGTCTTAGGTACATAAAAACTAGGATTATTCTATCTTAGAGGAATAGTTTTTGAATTATTTGGTTATTCAGATGCTGATTTTGCCAGATGTAAAGTGGATAGAAAAAGTACAAGTGGAACCTGCTAATTCCTATGACACTCACTAATCTCTTGGTTTAGCAAGAAATAGAACTCAGTAGCCTTGTCTATAGCCGAGGCTAAGTACATAGCAGTTGGAAGCTGTTGTGCACAAGTTCTTTTGATGAAATAACAACTAGAGGACTAAGATTTTTGTTTAGATTATTTTCCTATAAAATGTGATAACGCAAACGCAATAAATATATTCAAAAACCCAATACAACACTCCAGAACCAAACATATTGAGATTAGATATCATTTTATAAGAGATCATATGCAAAAAGGTAATATTGAACTTGAATCCATAGGCACAGATTACCAACTTGCAAACATATTCACAAAACCTTTAAATGAAGAAAGAATATGCTACATAAGAAGAGAATTTGGTATGCTATGTGCTTCAAATTCATAATTAATATGTCATATTAACCATGTCTTTTCAATGCATTTTAATGCTTTGGATATTCTTTATTGATATGTAAAATATGTCGACACCACTTGAAAAAGTGTCGAGTCATATGTGCTTAAGTTGACCAAAAGCTGTATAGAAGAGACGTTGCGGAAAAAAGTGTCGACCCCTTTCTATATAGTGTCGACTCAAATTCGATACTTGACTCTCGGTAAATTTGGGTCGACCCAACCCTTAAACGTGTCTACTCAAACAGCCGAAAGTGTCGACTCTTTCTGAAAAAGTGTCGACACAATTTCTTATTTTGAACACCCACACTCACGAAGAAAAGTGTCGACTCAAAAGACATTTGTGTCGAAGAGGCTCCGGACCCCACAAGCCGCGTCGTTTCCCCTCTCTTTCCACAATTGTTCATCTCCCGCTGTTTTTCACTTCTTTGAAAAATGAGTCGCCCTCATCTTCACACCTCTGTTCGATCCCCTATCTTCAATCCAAGATGGCTCCTAAAACAACGGGTAAAGGCAGTAAGCACTCTGGCGATGCTAGCCCTTCAAACCCTAGGGCTTCGAAGAAGAATAAGAAGACGACTTCGACAGCGACAGCGATGGCGACGAGAATAGAAGCGATTGCAATGTCGGAGGTAGTAAGTTTCAAATCTGCCAAATTTCAACAACTCTACTTCTCTTCCTTCATCAATCGAAAGGTAATCCCTGGACGCTCGATTGATTTCACTTTCTATGATTTAATCAAAATGCAATTTAAAGATCTGTTTTCCAATCTCGAGTGGGAGAGACTAATACAAACTCGTGACCAGCATTATCCCACTTTAGTAAAACTTTTCTATGCTCACATTCACATCGCATCAATTCTGAGCACTACCATCACCACCTGAGTGAATGGAACAGAGATACATTTAACCTTTTCCATTCTCAATGAGATTCTTTGCATCCCTGAAAGTGAAATTTTTGTTCCTTGCAACAAAAGATCTATTGAAATTGAGGGATTTTCTTTTCATGACGATGTTCGTCAAGTTTTTAAAGTTGATGAGATTGACCCTTCCAAAACCCTTGAAGCAAACTCTCTCAAGCCTGAGATGAGGATTCTTCATCATATGGTCAACCATATTTTCTTACCCCAAATAGAAAAATTTGGAGATGTTTCTTATATGCACATTTTTATTATGTAGTACATCTTATAGCAGAAAATCCTAAATCTAGGTTTTCTCTTCATTTCTGATATGCTCCAATCCCACAGAAAATCTAACTCCTCCCTTCCTCATAGAATGTTCTTAACCAAAGTCTTTCACCATTTTGGCGTTGATTTAACTGCTGAGAAATTGGTTTCCTTCTCGAAGCATGATTTGTATGGTACTTCTACGTTGAAGCATATGCAAATCTCCAAAGTTGACGGAGTTTAGACCACTCGCCATGACACTCCATCAGTTCCTCGCAATCCATCTGCACCTTAAGATTTCTTCCACATCCGAGTAGATTTTGATTCACCTACTCGACCATCTGTTAGGTCAGACACACTTGGACCTTCCAGTGCTCCATCACATACTCCTTCTCATCCTGTTCACCTTGATGTCCCATATGTTCCTTCCACCTCTTCTGCTACTCCTCCAGTTGATCTCTCTGAAGTAATTTCTTTGATCAAAGGTCTCTCATCTTTCTTGTCCTCCTTTCAATCTAAAATTGACCAAAATATGTTTAACCTTAATAGCAACATCTCTTCCTTATCCGACAAAGTAAAACACTTTGACAAAACAAACTGTGCCCTGCGTCGTGACGTTGAGAATGCCATCGATGCTGGGAGAGCCTTGTATAAGACAATAGACAACAGTCTTATCTCCATAGTCAATTGTAACAAGGCGATCATTCAGCAAGTTCGCAAAGAATACAACCAAGGTATCAACACAGCAGTTCACACCAACTCTCGCAAGGTTGAAGAGCATCTAAAATGGCTACAAGAAGCTTAGAGAAAACAATTCAAAGCCAAGGAATCTAAAGAAGAAAAGGCTGCCAGACTGAAGCGCGAAGCTAATTTAGCCATTGCTGCTACATTAGATGCTATGGCTACGGCAGAGAAGAAGGATGAACGAGCCTTCACCTCAAAGGAAAAAGCCTTAGAAAGTCGCCAAAAATAAGAAGAGAAAAAGAAGTTCAAGAAATTCATGAATGATCAGTGATTATACCTCTTTTGATGATTTCAAAAGGAAAAAAGAAAAGGAGAGAATGAGAGAAGATTTGAAGAAAACATTACAAACATTTATCATTCAATAGTTTTTATGGTTGATTTTGACAGAGAAGTTGTATTGTTAAACATACATTTATATCCTTGTTGTGTGTGATGATGTGTTAATGATGTTTTGAACATACTCTTATGGATGAATGTTTCAATATATGCTTGTGATGTTAAATTCCTTTTGATAGCATACTCTTTATATATTCTATCATTGTTGTTTGGAATTTGAAAATCACTTTGAACATATTTTAATGCACAAATTTTAATAAACTCAAAATGCTTCTGAGTTAATGTTGCAAATCATCTTATAAGTGTATATTGTACTGTTGATTGTATGCCTAGCTTTTGAGAATGTATATCTTGTTTAAGGTATATCGATAAGGGGAGAACCCTTGTTGAAAATATTTTTAAATATTTTTTAAACAATATTGAAATTGTTGCAATCATAAAAAAAGAGGAGATTGTTAGCCTATGAGCTTTTTATTTAGATTTTGATGATTTTCATAAATCATTTTCTAAGAATAAATTGATTTTAAAGGATAATAGTTAATATTTTTGAAAAGAAAGAGTTGACATAAAATGAACAAATGTGTTGACACATTTACCCATATGAGATGACTCATCTCTTAATAGATTAAACACTTCAGTATTCTTGAATTAGAATATTTTGCGTTGACCCCAATTGATAATTGAGTCAACACTTTAAGGCAAAGAATACTTAAAGATCTCAAGTGTGTCAACACTTTTGAGTAAATGAGTTGACACCCTAACATATCCGTTGAAGATGTTTCAAGTATCAAAAATTAGTGTCGACACAAGTAGATTTTGGGTCGACACAAAAGAGCCAAAATTCTCTGTACTCAAAAAGAGTCGACACAAATTGAGTTTGAGTCGACACAAAAGTGATTCATCACTTTTACTATTCGGAACTTTGAGTCGACACAAATTGCAAAAGAATCAACACAAAAATACCGAGGTCACCTGCAAAATTTTATGAGTCGACACAAATTGAAGATAAGTCAACACAAATATCCCGAGCCCGCATGAAGAAATTTTGAGTCGACACCAAAGTCCAAATGAGTCGACACAAATCTCCTGAAGATTCCTGCAGAATTTTAGTGTCGACACCAAGGCAAAATGAGTCGACACAAATTGCCCTCTCTGAAAATCTGGAGAACAATTAAGTCGACACCAAAACCAAATGTGTCGACACCATTGTGTTGGTATGAAGATTGCAGAAATCATGTCGACCCCTTCGAAGATTAAAGTCGACCCAACCACTTGAAGAACCATGCCCAAGACATTTTGTGTTAACCCAAAAGCATTTGTGTCGACACTTGCAATGAAAATTTAAATTCGCAACAGAGTTTAACAGTTAGATTTTTTACATTAAATGCCTTCGCCTACCTCCAACGGTTATGAAACCTCAAAAGCTTATATAAGGAATTACTCCTCAGTATTTAAAACTCTGGAGACCTACAATCATTGTTCTATTACTTGATTCAAATTTTTCAAGTTTTCATTTATTGCTTTAACTCCAGCTCTTGTATCTCATATCTCTTTACCTCTTCACTTATTGCCAATCAATTCTGTAAAGAGAGTGAGTAATACTCATTGAAACACTTCACTTATTGCATCAAATGGTGAATCACCATTTGTCCTTTGAGTGAGTGAGTAAATCTCATCAAAGAGATTAGAAGAAAAACAGGGGCGTGTTTTTCATAAAATCATCTTGCAGTTGTAAAATGTTTTGAATGTATCCGTAAGTATTCTGATTTAGTAAAATTCTCAAGGGGAGTCTTAAGGAGTGGACGTAGGCTTGGAAAAAATCGAACTACTATAAATCCTTGTTGTCTGGTTCATTTTCTCTATCCTTAATCTCGTTAATAATTGTATTGATTTATTCTCTGATTATACTTACTATATTTGTTTGTAATATTAAATGGTTTTCAAAAAAATTTTAAAATTGTTATTATTTTTTTAAGACCCAATTTACCCCCCCCCCCCCCCCCCCTCCCTCTTGGGTTTCTTAAAACTAACATATTTGTTGTCGAATAACGGTGCGGAGCTTTGTGGTTACGAAGACAAAAAGCCAAGCAGTTGTTGTGGATATCCCAATTTGAGTTTGTCATCTACGAGCCATGATGCACCTGTTCGCGATGGTGGTCTCATTTTACTGCAGCATGTTAGATGACTTACAGCCACAGGTCTAGTTGCACTTTAGGTACTTCTATTTTGTTCTTACGTTTGCATTTTGTTTCTTTATTAATATTACTTATCTTTTAATTAAAGAAAAAATTAATTAGGAGTCTTATTTAGTGGACTTGTTTAGAAATAAGTTTTAATTACTTTTTGACTATTCTATAAAGTCTTATTTTTTAAATATATGATTACTTTAGACAAATATAGCCTTATATGAATCATTAATAGATATATACTTCATCTCTCTGCATTCCAAATCCCCCAGCATCTCCTCTTCTTCCTCACTCAAAACCTTCGCTTCCGACATCATCCTTTGTAGTGCTCGATGCCTAAACTAACCACCACGTCCCCATAAACACCATCAACATAACATAAAGAACAAGTATTTATGGATTGTGCATCAATTTAGACAGAATTGAATTGGACCTTTTTTTGCGATTTTGCAAGCCTTAGAGGTAGTTCTTGTAATGATTCTCAATGAATTGCTTCATTGCTGTGGCTTTCTGTCGGGTGATTAGCGACGAAATAGAGACGTTGGCAAGTTCCACGTTGAAACTCTGATCGGGCCTTGTGTTGAGAGGCCTCAGCTTAATCATTCATTTATCGGCGTCCATCTTTCGGCGAACACCAAACCCTAAAGATCAGATCTGGCGTTGAATCTTGGTAGTGAAATGAGACATTTCACAATGTCTCGTTTTTCTTGTCATAAGAGACATTTTTTTCAAAACAAATGATACATTTTATTTTATTACATTTTATACATGAATGAATCACTGTTTATTACATATGAGACATTTTTTTTCAAAACAAATGTTTCATTTCTTGTCATATATGGCATTTTTTCAAAACAAATAATGCATCTTATTTTATTACATTTTTTCAAAAAATGTCTCACTTACAGAAAATAAGGCATTTACAATGTCTCATTTTTTCATCGCTTTAGAGATAGTATCACAATGAAAATTTCGAACAAGAAATTTGAGATATCTCATTTGTCCATATATATAGTTTTGGGAAATGTAAGTAGCATAATGACCATAGCTAGCTAGCATCAATTCATAAAACTTGGTTGTTTCTTTTGCGAATTGAATGTTTTAGATATGTTCTATAGATAAATCAGAGTTCTAATTTATTAACAAATGCATAAGTCAAATGTCAATTTCATCCATCACGATAAATTGAAAATTTTATTGTATCTTCCCACGTGATCCAACAACATGGTTCTGCTAACAATACGAAAAAGTATTAGATACTCTAATCATATACTACGTAGGTAATAACACGTAATGCTCTTAATAAAAAAATTATTTAATGTACATTAAGTGGATTATCCTTGTCTCTCGCTTATTGTACAACGGTGGATTCGCATTATTTTACTTAAATTATTTTTTGCCACGAATACAAGCACTACATAAACAACGCTAATATGATACATGAAACTTCAAAACTATTAAATAATTAAGCCAACAATACACACTCTGTCATTCTTGACTCTTAAACATGTTGCCCAAGGAACATTCAATCCGACAACTACGTAAATACTTTTAAGACATGAAAAAATCTATGAGAAGGTCAGCCTATTGGAAATAAAAGGAAATTTAAAGAGAGGATCTGGATTTGGATCTGGTTGGCTTCGCTCATGATTTTGTTAGAAAATTATAAGAGAACTGGGTCATCGTAAGCCGAATGCGACAATTATATGGCGCCAGAAAATTAATGCAGCCCCACTTTCCTAGGAAATAATTTGTAGAAGAGAATTGAAGTATGAGACTAGATTATTAATTTAGAAAAATATTTGTATTTTATATTTGGATATTAAATTGAAATTTAAATAAATACTAATTTTTTAGCTTTTGACCAAAATTTGAAACTGCTACTTTATTAAAAAAATTAATTGCACTTTCTTTTATCAAATTTGATCTACTTATTTCAAATTCGATGTGCTTGTTTCAAATTTGATCTGCCTTATTAACTAGTTATTACCCATATGTAAAATTACTCAATTATCTAATTTTATTAATATAAGAGTAAAAATTAATATTAATAATTTAATAATTATTAATTAGTTAATTAATTAATTTTAAGACCCTGAATAAAAAGTATGAATTTATTAGTTTTTTATTTTATGAAGAGAAGAAAAATAAAAAAATAATAAAATTAAAAACTAAATTATATTTTTATTAGATTAGTAAAAGAAGAAGTAATATCAATAAATGTTCTTTTATTTTTTAACATAGAAAGAAATAAGAGAGGAGAGAGAGAAGAAAATGAGAGATCAAGTTTATTTTATTTTAAGAGTTAAATTTTTAACACTTATATAAATGTCATGTCAAATTATTCTACTTTGTTATAAATTACGCAGCAAATAACTAATTTTGAACAAACCTAGATATTTTTATTACAAGTTAATACCTTAGAAAAGTTACCCTGAATAATCTAAGAATTTAAAAATAAATTAATCAAATTTACTTAAATGTGTGAAATCAAATTAGGAATCATTCTAAATTAATAATTTAATATTTTTTTTATTTTTGAATTTTGAGCTAACCTAATTTGTCCACGAGCGGAATCGGTAGCGTGTTGCGTCTCAATGGACAGCATGCTCATGTTGTGTTTTAAACAGCACGTTTTTTGAATAATTTTTTATGATCCAACTCGTTTATTACGTAGAATTCGTCGAATTTATTTAGTATGTGAAATTTTATATTCATCCGATATCTGTAAATAAGTTATTGAGTAAGATCTTCTAATATTGTTTTATAAATAAATAAAATTATGATTTATAAAAATATTATTAAACAAATGTTACTGAATCACTTAGTTACAGGTATCAGATGAATCTGATTTTTGCATACTAAACAAACTCAGCGAGTTCTACGTAATGAACGAATTAAATCATAACAAGTTATTCAAAAAATATACTCTTTAAAATACAACACGAATGTAGGCATAGCACGCTACCAAGTCCACCGACCAGCCCCTTTTATTCACCTAAAAAGTCAATTAAAAGTCAAAAGTTAGACGTACACGCCACACAATTTTGGTCTTGACTCCATTAATATCACATTAAAGTGTCAAATAGTGACACGTTTCTATCATTATGCTTGTAAGACAAATCTACTTATGGTTCCATTAGAATTGTTCACAAAAATCAATGCAAATTGTTTCCTCTGACTAAGGTTTTGATTTGTAACTGGCTTAGAAATTAAATTTATAGTAAGTTTTTTAATAATTTAATTTTTAAATTAATTTTTTTATGTTAATTGTTTGGATAAAAAGTTAAATTTTTTACTTTTTACTTAAAGTGAAAAATTTTATTTTTCCATATGTTTTATATTAACAATTATATATAGTTGGCAGTGGTAGTAAATAAATTATGAATGAGTGGTATTATCTTATTTAAAGGTGGTTAGAGTTTAAATAGAATATTCTGAATATTTGTGTTTTGAATTGATTTTTTTATTTTTTATTTTTTTTATTTTTTTACCAAACGAGCAAACTAATTTTGAACAAACCTAAATTTTTTTATTACCAGTTGGTCCTTGGAATAATTTTGAGCGGCAATAATAATTAATATACCATGAAATTAGAAAAGTTACCCAAATTAATCTATGAATTTAAAAATAAATTAATCAAATTTACTTAGACGTGTGAAATCACAAGTTCGAGTAATCTTGATCTATTCATTTGAAAATTAGGGATCATTCTAATTTTTTTCTTTTTTTTTTTTTTGAATTTTGAGCAAACCTAATTTGTCCTAACAGACGCGATGACCAGCCACTTTTGTTCACCTGAAAAATCGATTAAAAATCGAAAGTTAGACGTGCACGATTTGCTCTCGATCCATTAATATCATATTAAAGTGTCAAATAGTGACATGTTTATATTATTATGCTTGTAAGACAAATCTATGGTTACGTTAGAATTGTTCACAAAAATCAATGCAAATTGGTTCCCCTAAAAAGAGTAACGGTTTGATTTCAGTCTCAAACAATTAAAAATTGTTTTTTGTGATTTAATTTACCGATTAGAATTAAAAAATATATAAATTACATTAACCTCTCCTAAAGTTTTCGAAGCCACACGTTTGAACAAGTTACATGACCTCACTTACCGTTAATTACTTTTGAACGGCGTTAATAAAAAATTTTAAATAACAAAAATATCATTCCTCCATCTCTCTCCCTCTCTCTCTCTTACCGTTAATTACTTTTAAACGGCGTTAATAAAAAATTTTAAATAACAAAAATATCCTTCCCCCCATATCTCTCTCTCTCTCTCTCTCTTCCCCCTTCCTCTCTTCCCCCAAAATCTCTCT
>JAULJZ010185869.1:7121-21707 GCA_032270985.1 Heliamphora pulchella | reverse complement strand
CGAAGCCCAGATCGAAAACCCTAGGGTCCGAAACTTGCAAAAACTTTGAAAAATCACGAAATATACCAATCTTCTCCAAAAAATAAAGGAAAAATCATCGCAGCAATCAGTGGACTGAGGCAAATCGAACCAGAGAAATGGCGTTCGTCGCTGTCTGTACAGTCGCTGACGTCATGCTGACGTCATTGTACGGAATATGACGTCAGCGAGTCGTTTTTGCTGCGCGACCAAGGTTGAAGCTTTACGATGCTTTTAGGGTTAGATCGGAGATGCTCTGATACCAAGTTGAATTGTAAAAAATGGATTTAGGGTTTGAAGAAGGAAGAAGGAGAGATAGAAAAGAAGAAAGGAGACGAGACGAAAGAGTTTAGGGAAGTTAATTAGCCTCCTTCACCCACATATCATTTCGATATTATTAGGTCAAAGATAAAGATAAGTATAAGAATCTTATTAAGTAAATAAAGTAAAAATAGAAAAGAATGAAACTAATAAACTTTCAACAAACACAATGTAGCAGGAATCAAATATTCCTTCTTGTTGTGCGTACTAAACTTTTTAGGAATTCTTCTTACTAATTCATTTGACCTTAAGTTTATATATGTCCCAATCATTTATGGCACAAATGTTTTTTCTCATTTGGGGTTCCTTAGGTTGATAATGCATGGGTGGCTAGACACAATGTAGCAGGAATCAAATATTTTTTCGCATTTGACGAAAATCATCCCATTTGCACAAAATACTTCATAAAAAGATTTTCAAATTTTATGTTCTCTTGAATCACCAACAGCACCTGTCCTTAATCACGAAATTAGGATGGCCCAACATGATGCTGCTTGGCCGACCACGCTAATAAGTTTTCCCACCAAGTTGCAAATACCTTGGGGTACACTTAGGCTATGTTTGATTAGGGGATCAAGGAGATGGGATTGGATTAGTAATAAGGTGGGGCCATAAGTAGGTTGTTTGTTTGGCAAAGAGAAAGCAATTAATAATACCATTGGGACAAGTAGTGAGCCAAATGGGTAGGATTACCTATCACATTGGGGGTGGTATTAGCTTTTGGTATCATGGGATTAGATTTAAAATTATAATTATACCCCCACATTCATTTCTTGGGGAAAAAAAGATTGATGCATTTTTTAACAAAGAGGATAGATTTTCGAGAAAGAACATTCATGCATTTTTTAAAAAACAATTCAAAAAATCAATAGTATACAATTTTGTGACAAAGAGTGATAAAACAAAGTTAAAATACTTCTAAATATTCAAGAAAAATACACAATGATTTTAAAAGGATCATATAAAAACAGGTGAAAAGTCAAATTTTCGGCTTAATATTTCACTGATAACTAATATAATTTGTAATTAGTTGACCAAGTTTTTAATTAAAGGACAAATATGTAACTTATACAAATAATCCCATCATTACTCTATTAATCCCGTGCAAAACAGACATCATATTAAATAGTGTACTATCTAAAACAAACAACTAATATAGAATTCATTTCTCACTACGAATGTCATCTCATTAGTAATTCTAATAATAGTCCCAACTAATTACTATTCATACTTACGTATACTGGTAATCAAGCATTGTCTTAGTACTTGAGGATGATAGACCACAACACCAGGTTGGTTGGCCAAATTGTGGGACTTAGAACACGAATTTAGACTCTCTCTTGGTTAAATAGGCCTTAACCTGGGCAATGAAGCCAATTCAACATCGACTTTTCAACTCTTTTTCATGTCTTCTTGGTTTATCCCTTGTTGTAAGCTTTTTTCACTCCAATAAAGCTCTTCAATAGGACTTCTTCCATGCTGGTGAAGCTCTTCCATAGCACTTCAAGGTCTTCAACTCCTTTTCATGTCTTCTTGGTCTGTCCTTCGTCGTAAGCTTTCTCTACTCTGGCAAAGCTCTTCAATAGGACTTCTTCCACGCGGGTGAAGCTCTTCCATAGCACTTCAAGCTCTCCTTGTCTCCTTGACTTGGTGGAATATTCAATATGCTCTCCTTTGGGACGTGGCTTGTGTCCTACTTCTATCTAAAGTTGCACATGCAAGTTTTGAAATTGCTACCTTATGCTAGCCTAACACTAACATATCCCTATTCTCTAAAGATTTTCATGCATGATAGTGGAGCCAATGTCAGTAAGATTGATTACGAGTAGGGCAATCAATGAAAAGAAGTCCCCCTCCCTTTCTCTCTCAGACTGGATTCCTATGATCCCTAACAAGTAATTCCATTGGCAAAACGGTCGATAAGAAGCAACTATTTTTGGGTCAAAGCTTTCAATACTGCTTGCTATGCTATAAACATAGTCTATTTAATGCTTGAAACAAACCTAACTTCTAGTGGACTATGGAAGCGCAAAGGCGCAATATTAAATGTTTCAGGGAAATCAGGAGTAAAGGCTTTATTCTTAGAGATAAGGAAAGCTTGCGAAAGTTCAGCTGTAAGAGTGGTGGGAAGATATTATTATGGTGTTCCTTAGATAGAAAGGCCTACAAAGTGCACATCATTAGAGTTAAAAAGGGGGAAGAATTCATAAATATACACAATTGATAATAGATTCTCGAGCAATAAATCATTGACAGATGATTGTTGAATCTTTTAGGACTTGATCTTTACAAGCCCACCGAGGAGTGTGAACCTCACCCACACTCCTCACCCTACTAGTCGTCGAGTAGTAAAAGACCACCCCAATCAAAAAAGATTATTGGAAACATTAATGATGGGGTATAGAATAGACGTTAACTAGAAGAATGGTGAGCTATTTATGGTTCAAATTCAGAGTAGAGCTAAAAAATTGTTGAAGAGGCTTTGGATGTCGAGTGCTGCTCAATTGCCATGCAAGAAAAGTTGTATCAATTTGAGCCGAATGAGGTTTGTAACTCACACCCAATCAGAGGATAAAAATGGGATGGTCAATTACAAAAAAAAATGTTATAGGCACCAAATGTATTTTTAAGAATAAAATAGATGAAATGGTGTCATCTTAAGCAACAAGGCAAGGTTAGTGGATTTTGATGAAACGTTTTCCCCAGTTACTTGGTTGGAATTCATTGGGAGACACTATCCTACAACCTAAAATCTAAACTCTTTCAAATTGATGTTAAAAGTGCCTTCGTAAATGGATATCTTTGAGAACCTCTAGGCTTTGAAGTTTGAAGATCCAAAAAATGGGACCCTGGGGTGCCACGTGTATACAAAGCCTTATATGGTCTTGTGGTATAAGAGATTGACCCAATTTTGTCAAACAAGGGCTTTTAAGGAGTGTGTTAATAGAATCTTGTTCATCACAAAGAATAAATAATGGATTTTCATTTCATAAATATAGGTGAATGACATAATAATACTTGCGAAAAAGAAGCTCATAAGTTTTCCAAGTCAATGACATGAATTTGACATGAGATTAGTTGTGCTTGAAGTCTTGTTGGGATTATAAATAAGACGAAGTAAGGCTCTGTTCGTTTCAACATTTACTTATTTTCCACTGTTCAGTTAACAAAAAGTAAGTAAAATAATTTTTTTAAAATAAAATATTTTACATCATAAGATGAAATTGTTTTCTTTTAAATAAATTGGTAAGTTGTTTTTCGTTTTCTTAAGTGATGTGTCTTGAGTTTGGTACTTTCCAATTTTTTAGATTTTTAGATTTTTTGTGTTGATTTCTAAAATAAAAACACATAAACTAACGGCAGTGGTGACTATTGTTTGGAATAGCTTTTTTTAAGACTTTTTTATGCGACTTTTTTCTATCTTTAGTGAACTTTTTTTTACGTTCAAATAATAATACTTTTAAGATTTCTCCAGTTACAAAAAGATTAGAAAAATAAAAAAAAATGACTAAAAAATAATAGTAAAAAGTTCATAAAGATAAAAGAGCCTTACAAATCGGCTTGGGGTTTTTTTAAGACTTTTTCGTCTTTGTTGAATTCTTTTTTACGTTCAATCAAGCAATGATACTTTTTAGACTTGTGTCGTTGCGAAAAAAATTGAAAAAAGAAGTGGCTAAAAAATAATAATAAAGAGTTAATATAAGATGGAAAAAAGCCTTAAAAAGTGGAACTCTAGCTAAAATTGACTATATTTTTAGATTTGTTTTATCATGATGAATCGAAAAAATAAAAAATCTAAAAACAAATTAGAAAAGATGAAAAAAAGTCACAGAAAGAGTCACTAGAAAAGCTGTCCCAAACAATAACGAGACTCCATGAGGCATCAGACCAGATTCTGATATTTTTCACAACTTTGTTATGAAAATGTCTTGTTTCAATCTAACAATAAAAAAATTTATTTTGAAAATATTTTCATATGTCAACCGAACACTAAAAAGTGAAATTGGAAATTTACTTTTTTATAAAAATATTTTACTTGAAAATTATTTTGCTAAAAAAATATTTTACATTGAAACGAACGGAGCTTAAAGAAGAAATTCTTTTCTCCGAAACAAAATTTGCAAGAGAATTGATAAAGAGATTTGAAATTGAATCCCCTCCAAACATGTTAATACTTTATGAGCTAAATACTAAAATTTATAAAAAGAGGAAGTGAGGGCAGCTATGAACCGGTAGAAATACTGGGGTATTATAGGAAAGCTTCTATAATTGAGTGTGAGGAAACCTCACATAGTATATAGTGTGTGAGGCTGTGCTTGCTTTCAAGCTAAAGTATAGAATCCTACTTATTGGTAGTTATGAGGAACCTAAGACGTGTTCTTGGGAATGGTCATGGGATTGGCGTGGTCTGGAAGAAGTGCTATTCAAGAGCTTCACAGTTATGGAAGAAGTGCTATGGAAGAACTTTATTGACGCAGATAAAGGCTTGGGCAAAGGATGGAGTGAGAAGATCTGAAAAGGACTTTAAAAAATTGTAAACTGTATCAACTTCGTTGACCATGGTTAAAGCTTAGTTGACCAAGACAGAGTCCAAAGACACGTGATTTTAGCCTCACTGTTTGGTCGACCAACTAAATGTTGTGACTGATTGTCACGAAGCCGACTCACATTATACACATAGTCAAGATCTGTGATCAGACAATAGCGATGTTATTAAGGATTTATTAAATTGATTATTGTGTACTTGTTAGGCTTTGATCATTTTCAATATTATTGTGACAACAACAATATATGAGCACATGCATTTGGCTATGTATTCCACATTCATTATAAGATCCGAGTGTTTTAAGTCCCATACTTCAATCTATAATAAAAATCTTGATAAGACAAGTCATTTTTGTTATAAGATATAATATATAAAGAAAGGGCATTAAGGAGATGTCACCCAAATACAAACACTCCCACAAAAGAAGTTTTAACAAAGAAAACTCAACAAAAAAGGAGTCAACCTAGAAAAAGAGAGACTGAAATCTAAAGCATAAAAAAAAGATGGGATCTATTCTCAGAAAGCCATCTATACAAAGTGGTGCTGAGAAGAATGCTCTTTTTTATCGACAATTAGTTTAGATTAGACCCTTCCCCTTCTTCCATTTAGGCCATGATTAGTAACTATCTTAAAAGCTAGTTTTTTATAACCAAAAGGATTGTTTGGCTTAAAAGTAGGTCGTTTGGTAACAGAGCACAAGACTATAATCATGCTCATCTTATAATCTTAGGGCTATACATTATGTATTAATATGCAAGACATTGGGTATCTTTATAGAACATATGCACGAAATTGAGTTGGTGCATAAGGCCTAACACTAAGGAACCATGTATAAGGTATATAATGGGCAAGTACATAACATAAGAACGACAATGAATAAACTCATTCATGCGAAGATTTTAATTCAATATTATCATAATGTTCTCACAAAATGGCGTAAAAAATAAAGGATTCATATAGCTGACTCAAATTCATTGGGACAAAAGCATAGTTTAATTTGGTTTGGTTTGGAATTACATAAAGTGCTCATGTGCTTTATGGTACCACGTACTAAATTCTCCACGGTGGAATCATGACCACATAAGGTAGTAGTTGATGTCCCCTTGCACCATACTAAAAGGGTTTATTTCAAGTCTTCCCTTGTAGAACCTACCTGGGTTCCATTGTGGAATCGCTAGATAATAGCATATAATAGCATGATTGTTTCACAATGTCATTTGAAAATAGTGTACATCTATGGGTTTACAAAGCGTACTGAGTAGCATTGCAGTTTAAATTGACTTACAAATATTTCATTTGAGATATGCAAAACTAAGTCCTCGTATGAAGCTTACTTCAAGTACCTTAATTATTCACCTCATGGCTTTAAGCGCCTTTGATTATAGGAAGTGTTGTAAGCAATTCCTCTTATATTTTGTTCTTCTTTTCTCTTCTTTCTCTTGCTTTGCTTCATCTTGTTTCTCTCTTATTTTTTTAGAGATTTCAAATTTCATATGGGAGCTACTTACTTGTCTCTTAACATTTTTTTTTGTATTTTGTTATAATTATATATTCAAATTTATATCTAATTTAGCGCATGGCTACACATTACTAATGATCACCTAAACAAGTGGTGTCACGAGACATCAAGGAGATGTATGTTTCGCCCATCCTTTGTAATCACCTTAATTAACACTAATCAATACATCCCTTAGGGTTTATCATAGTTCTGATTAGCTAATCACACTTGCTTAACTTTAATTGTTCGTTTACTCAGGATAAAGTTTGATAAAAGGGCATCTCAAGGCATGAGGCTCCTGCACTATAGGGTTTGGGAACAACCTACCTCGCATGCAGAGAAAAAACATCAATATCTATGATCTAACCACCTTGATTAAGAAATGAAATCATTCAAACGCACATGAATCACGAAGTCTCAGAGAACCATGGAAACAATTCTTACTTATAGAGTCTAAGCACCTTTGTACACCATTTCGAGTGCTATTCAAATCATTAGAGAGTGAGTGTAGCCTTCAACCTTTGATACAAGTGCATCAAGGGGTTGCTTCAAAGGGAGTCTTTAAGTTCTTCATTTGTCAAAGGTATAATCTCATCTTAGTAGTGTGGCATTTCATTATTATACCATGACACTCCCGAAATAGTCATTTGGATTTTGGAGTCATGAACTTCGGGTTTGGTTCTTTTCTCGAAGGTCAAGGTATGGACTTGTATGTATTGAAGTGATAGAATTTTGTTTTGGTGTTTGTTGGTTTTGGGTTGAGTCAAGAAAACCCACATTTGTGTTTGCATTGGAAGAGGTTTAGGGTGGAATCTAGTGAAAACTCTAGAAGTGTGATCGTGAAGATTTTGGTTGAACTTGGTGAAAACCATTTGGGATTGGTGAATTTGAAAATCTGGTGTAGGTTGTCGGTAGTGAATGTAGAATGTAGCTGAACCACTACTTCTTCACATACTTGTGATTGTACAAAATGAATGATGTAGTCGGATATATTTGATTTTAGTGCTAAATTGAAAACATTTTTGTTTGCAACAACCAATTAGAAATGCATTCTAAGCATTACATTGTTTATGTTTTTGAGTTTAGCTAAGTTGGTCGATTGATTCTTGAATTCGCATATACCTAATCACTGTATTGGGATTTAAGTACATAACTTGAGTAAGTCTAATTGTCTAAATTACCTATACTTAAGTTACTCTAAAAGGAATAAAAGTAGCAAGGAAAAAACTTAAGTGAGCAAACTTTGGTAAAAACTCAAAACAACATAATAGTATATGTGAATTGGAGAAAAAATGTATCAACTTACAAAACTTTCGGTTGTCCTATACACACCCCCAAAAAAGGGGACAAGGCCCGTGATAAAAAGTAATATTCTTTTTGCTTATCAATAAAATAAAAAAGAAAATCATTAGAGAATGCATAGTGGCACTGATGCTTGGAAAACTAGGTGTCGTGCATATGAGATTTCTAGTCTCATTTCCATCTGGTCTATCTTCTATTTCACCATGGAGGTATAATGCAAATAATTAAAACAGAGATGTCTGTTTGATACTTTTTTCACGAGGATACGTGTGATAGGAAAAAAATAACTCAAATTATTGTCTCTTGTTGTTCAGGACTTAACGTGGCTAAAACCATTGCCCAACTTGGGTAATTTTTTTTGATAACTAAGAAATGTTGTAAAAAAGGCATTAAAGAAATGCACCCCTATACAAGGGTAGAAATGCCCTTTAGAGAAAGGGAGAATGAAAAAAAAAACTCCCACAAAATGGAGGATAGCAGGAAAAATCTCCACAAAAGGCTTAAAACACAGATAAGGAAGTAGACTTTAGGAGCACCGTTCAAGACGACATCAGTTTGGGTTGGGGTGTTTGAGAGATTCAAGACTCTCCCAGTCACATACCTGGGTCTGCCTTTAGGAGAGTCGTTCAAGGGGACATCAGTTTGGGATGGGATGATTGGGAGATTTTAGAAGAGATTGGTTGAATAGAAGCGGCAGTACATTTCAAAGGGGGCAAACTTATCCTTCTTAGAAGCACCCTCTCTAGTCTTTCAACCTACTTTATGCATGTTCACACCATTCCAAGTTTGATGGCGAAGAATTTGGACAAGTTGCAGAGGATTTCATGTGGGGTGGGGTGGGAGATTGCTCCAAGTATCATTTTTGGATGTGTGTATAGTGTGCTCTCCTATAAATGTGGGGAGCCTCGACATTCAGATTTTAATCCTCTTTAATAGAGCTCTTATAGGCAAGTGGTTATGGAGATATGTTGTGGAAAAAGGGACAAGTACTGGAAGAGGGTAATTCACAGCAAATATAGATTCTTGTGGGGTGATTGGGGTACTTCTCGTGTGTCTCTCTCTTATGGCAAGGGTATTAAGAAGATTTGGGATGATTTGCAAAGCAAATTTTCTTCGAGATAGGGAGAGGAAATCATGTTAATTTTTGGTCAAATGTGTGGTGCGGTGATGTGACCTTGGGTACGATGTTCCTGATTATTTTTGGTTTGGTTAGGAATAGGGGTACTCTTTTAGCTGATTATCTTCGGAGGGATTCTAATTTATGCTTTTGGGATATTGAGTTGAGAAGGAATGTGCGGGACTGGGAGGTGGGCTTCTTATTTTGGTACGAGAGCATGCATGGGATTGATGGAGTGGATCTTATGAAGTGGAGAGAAGACTGCAGCGGGAGTTTTTTGGTCAATGCCATATATAGGTGCTTGGTGGAAAGTAAGAATGTTTCTTTCTGTGGAGGAGTATGGAAGGTGAAAGCTCCCTCAAAGGCCTTTTTTGTGTGGTCTGCTATTCACGGAAAGATTCTCACTATTGATAACCTTATTCGTAAGGGACATATTCTGACCAACTGGTGTTGTCTTTGTAAAAAAGAGCGGGAGTTTGTTTCCCACATCCTTGTCCGCTAGGATTTACAAAGGTGTTGGGGTGGTTTGTTTTGTCTTTTCTGGAGTTAGTTGGGTCTTTGAGAAGAATGTGATTGGGGTTTTGATGGGATGGAGGGGAGAAAGAGTGTGGAGGAGTCGGAGAGGGGCTTGGTATTTGGTGCCTTTGGTTGTGATGTGGTTGATGTGGGCAGAGCGTAAGGAGATCCTTCGAAAGAGCACCTCAATCTTTTTCTTTTTGATACGATAGTGTAGAGACCATATTTTGATCGGACATAAGCCCTGCTCCTCTTAGTAATGAACAAATGCACAGATATACCTAAAATCCCCAAACAAACCCCTTGGAACCTTAACTCTTCATTTTGGAGCTTCAATAGCCACTTGAGCCTAAGCCCATTCTTCGAAATACCCCAAAACCCAGGAATTAAAAACCAAGAGAAAAATTAAACACGCGGCCACAATAAAGGAATAACAGTCACAGATTTAGAATATGTGCTTTACCGGATGCAATAACTGTTATTGCGGCCGCAAATATGTGAGCAACAGATTGACAGCTGCAGTTCCATTCCTGCAACCGTTAAAATAAGTTCTTGCGGCCGCAGATCCGATCTTTTAATTTTATTAAAATACTTAATGCTCATTTTTTAGAAACTTTTTAATTTTAGTAAAAAAATAATTTTTAAAAATAGTTTAAAGTGAAAAAAAGAGCAAAAATTCTGATCTATTTCAAAATATTAGTAGATTTTTGAAAAAAAAATAATCCTTTTTAAAATTCTTAGATTTCTATAGTGAAGAATAAAAAAAGTAATAATTTTTATAAAATTAAGAGAATAAAAAGGTAAAAAAAATGCTCAAAATAACATAATAAAAAACTAGTTTAAAAGACAAAGTAAAATGGAACCTATATTACAAACTCATGGTCAGTTTGTTACTTGAAGATAATCATAAATTAATAAAATAAGATTATTGGAGCACTTGTTGTTACATTTTTATAACATTTTAAAAACTTTTTATTAAAAATCATGTCAGAATATTAGTCACAATTTTTTATTTATGCTGTAAGAAAAAAAAAATTAAGAATTTGTTTCTTGAAAATTTATTTTTAAAAATGAAATAAAAGAGGAGAGTCTACAGAGTCAAATCTGCCCCCTCCCACCCCTTTTTCATCCCATGTGATAGGAACCCTAGGGGTTCCCTCACTCTATAAATAGAGGGCTTGCCCTTTCCATTCGACACAATCTTTGAGTTCTGAGCCTCCGAAACCTTGCATAGCCCATATTTATACATACTAGAGCATTTTCGTTTGGAGTTTGAGAGAAGGATCATTTTTCTGGTGGAGTTTTACTCTTTTTACTGGTTTTTTCTCACAGAAAACACGTTTCGAAGGTAAGAATACTAAGAAATTCCAATCCCATTGTTCACTACCACATTGACCTGAACAACAGAGGCAACCACAATTTTGTAGCTGCAACTTTTGGGTCCCAATTCCAATATGACCCACATGCTTCATTAGTCCATACTGCTCCCGAAGCAATTCCTATGGTTAAAAAGATAAAATCGTATAAGAACTAACTCTTGGGTCATTCACTTGAGTCTTCTTATAAGTAAGAAGTGTCTGCGGGTTGGCTTCTTTATCGGACTCTAGGCAGAGTGCGATACTCGGGATGGGCCTGTATCAATCAAAAGTTCGATTCCATCTGAACTGCTCATTTTCAAATGATATCCACATTGTTAATAACCGTCAGTTCATTTGTCACTCGAAATGCCGCCTACAATAATGTTCTCGCGGCCACCATTTTGTTATTTTATGCTTTTGATTTTCTTTTGTGGTTTCTGTCCTTTTGTTCAAGATTCGTGACTCCCTGTACTGTTATCCTCATATTTTCTTGTTGATTCCGTGAAACAGAGGCTCTGTGCTCGAACCGCTGTTGCGTCCGCAATTTCAGTTTCTACGGCTGTAGTTCTGAACCAAGTTCCAGAGACCTTGGTTTCCTTTCTTTCGTATTTTGTTTTCTGCATGAACATTTCACTCAATTCTCTCTTTTTTTCATTTCGTTTTCTTTTCTTCTTCTTAGCCATAGCTACTTCGCCTTTCACATTTTTCTTCTTTCTTTTTAGTTGTATGCCACCACTAATAAAAAGTAAATGATAAAAAGAAGAATTGAGTTTAAGGAATATTTAGTATTCAAACTTGTTTTCTAGTAGAGGCCAGCCATTCAGTCGGACAGAAAACAGTGCCTAACACCTTCTCTTTTTGTACCTAAGGTCCCGAACTTTGAATCTCGCATCTTTGGGAATTCTTGGTGCGTCTTACTAAACATAAACTGGGTGGAAACTCTCTTTTTCAGTCTGGATTTCTTTATTTATTAAATCATTTTTTAATCCACATAATGGGTACATATAGGTAGATTCCATAGATTCTTTTGTGTTGACATGATTCTTTTTTGTAGTGGTTTGCTTCCACCTTTAGCGGGTTTTTATATTCGAGTGGGATTCCCTTAATGCCTCTTCTATTTATACTCAATCCACACACAAAAAAAAAAACATAGATAAGGAGTCTATGAATCAGTTGTATCATTCGTAGACAATGCTCCTCCCTCTAACAACCTGCTATACAAATTATTAAGAACTCCAATCTATGCACGACAACTCAATCCACTCAAAAGTTCTTATGTTCTGCCCTAGTCAAATCACTCACATTAAAGGCTAAAGATTTAGAAGCCACACTTCCCTTCTACACTTGGGTGTCCTCTCCCTTTTTCCAACATGCCAAGACATCAACAGCCTCCTTCTCAAGAACCCAGTCAATACTAAACTAAAGAGCATCAAAACAAAGCCTCAAAAATCCGTAGCAGAATCACAGTGAATAAGATGGGAAGCATACTCCTATTACACACACAACACCAACTAACTAACATTAGCTTTCTTCGCATTAAATTACTAGTAAGGATCTTTCCATGCGTAGCAGACCAGCCAAAGAAAAGCTACCTTCAGTTAACACTCCACAAAAAGGACGTCCTCTGGTTGCCCATCATACACCTGTAGAAACACTTCACAAAAAATCTCCCACTATGATCTCCTCTCTATCTGACTTAGTCAACTCCACCTACAGCTCTATGCTCGTACAAAAAACCTGGCCATCTCAGCTGATCCGACTCTCAAACCCTTTCTGAGCCCAATATTCCAAAAGCGATGGCCGGGCGCCTCCCGACCATAATCTGTAAGAGAAGCATTTTTATCCCAGACCAAAACAAAAATGTCAGGGAATCTGCATAGAGCCCTGCCCCCACACAAACACATTTGCAGTGTCGTGGATGAATAAAAGATGTAGAGCATATGAAGAAGAAAAAGGGGAATTTGTAATTTCTCCTTGGGCCTTGCTTTGTATGCTGCATACTTAACTTTAGGCTTAACTTGAGTCATTTTCTTAGTGAATATGCTGATAGTTGTCTTTATTGATGTTTTTTCTTTAAAAAAAGGTTGTTTATTGATATTTTATTAGCACTTAGTAGTTCTGCATCCCCTTTCTCAAACAAGTGAACCGAGTAGCTTTTCTCGTTATTGAAGGTAGCGTACACGAGTAACTTTTTATGTTTTAATATTCCAAAGTTTGCTTGATGTGGACAATAATATGGGTCACTGGTCATGTTTTGGGTTATGTTATTAAGTCATTAAGGAGAGTCAAGAGCCTCCTATTTGTGGTGTAATAGTCGTAGTGAGAGTATGAGAACTGTAACAACGTATAACAACCTACAAAGATGAAGTATCACAGATTCTTCATCTTCTCTTGTATTTCTGCTTCCTTTTTTCTTTCACAAAAATGGTAAAATGGTTGTTCTCAGATAGTTGTAAACAGTCCCCAATTTATGTTTTAGTTTCTTTTGCTCATGGTTGGTACCCCCTGGCACCTCCTAAACATTCCATGTTCAATGGATGCAAAGGTTTGGAGCCCTCCAAGGGATAACTTTACATGGATCTATTGTTTTACTGTCTTTCGGCATTTAGAGAAAAGCATTGTGAGAGTTTCTGCTTCAGGGAGAGATGCTACTAGCCTGCTTCCATGGTCTTTTGGTGCCCCCTCTTTCTGTAATTCTTGATGTTCCTCTTGTGTTAACTAAGAGGAACATCAAGAAACTCTCACAATGCTCGTAGTTGATGAAGCCATGCTCGTAGCACTATGTTTCCCCATTAACTGCTGCGCGTGTATTCAAGCCCGTAGCGAACTTCTGTGGTCGTTTAGTACAGAATTTTTTAACTTTACAATGCGGGTTTTTTTTTTTCTTTTCTACTGAAAATGGTAACTAAGTTTTTGTTTCCATTAGACTGATTGTCATCAACATGAACTTTTTTTTTCCGTATCACCATATACTTCCACTAGTTTAAAAATTAGTGTTTTGCATTTTGCAGGTTTGGATTTGGCATATGAAGTGTAGAAACAATGTAAAACCGACATAATGTAAAGGTTCTTATGTGTATTTTACGGCAGCATCTGCCAGCTCATTTCACCGGAATTTCATCGAGAGTGGTGTGAAGGATTTCAACTGGGTTTTCAATCACTGGCTTCATCGTGCTTTATCGAATTATTGTTGTAATTAGTCAATTTTTCAAACTTACAATTCATGTGTAGATGGGGACTCTGCTTATTTGTGATTTTAATGCCCCCCAGTGTTTTGGTAAAAGAGCATAGGTCTAGTCTGATTAATAGAATTTTTGCCTTCTTTTCTCACAAATGAAGCTTTTTTGTTGTTCATACATGTATTTTTTTTATTAAAAAAAAAAACTTGATGTGTTTGTAATTTGTATTGTTTCGTTCAGAGTAGTTATTTAGTAGTCTCAGAGTAACATGTGGTCTATTTTGTGTTCATATCTTAAATATAATGATGTAGCGATAAATATATCAAATGAGACAATGTTGAATTACCTTTGTTGAGTAAGTATGAGACAAAGGATGATTTACTTAGTGTGTAATCAAATATATTTTTTTATCGAGAGTATTACGTAAGCAATGTCACGTGATAGTTAGTTTAGGGATAGAAATAATTTTTTGTTCATCGTACTGAATAGATTAAAGAGTAATTACTTGGTAGTTTTAAAGCACCTTGTGTCATTGAATACGTGGTGTTTTCATTTAATCATGTAACAGAAAACATTTCAAGTGGTACAATGATATCCGCCCAACTTTGTTAGGTAGATAAGAGAAAAAATGATTTATTTAGTGTGCATTGATTTTTTTTATTTGTTAAAAATATCACGTAAATAATGTTATGAAATATTTGAGGAGTTCTTTTACTAAATTTCCAAACATC
>JAULJZ010185859.1:2396-21707 GCA_032270985.1 Heliamphora pulchella | reverse complement strand
AATTTTTTTTGGAAAAATTATTTAGGATAGTTATTATTATTTTTTGTTTTCTTATTAAAATATCTAAAATATTTGTATCTTTTGTTTCTTAAGCTCTAGGGTTAGGGATATCGAGACAATTGGTTTTGTATTTTGGAGTATAAGTGACTTATTTAATAAAAATTATTATTATTATTTTATTAATAAGAAATTAAAGTGTTTAAGATGCGCATATATAATTTTTTTTTTAAAGTTTTAAAGCTTTTTAGAAATGCTAAAAACTACTACTTATTTTTTCATGAAATAATCAACTTTTAAGAAATGGAGTAAAGTATGAATTTAGTGAATGTGATAGAGGGCTGTCTATGATTTGAAGAATTCCTATTATGAAGCCTACCCAAATAATTATTAATTTATGAAAAAATTAAGTTAATTAGAGATACAACTAGTTGATTTTATCATATTAAAATTCTTTATATATATATATATATAATCATATTTTCGCCCTCCATTGTCATCTTCACCATCTGGTTTCCTTAATGAATACCAGTCGTGAGTTCAGCGAAATAGAGAATGAGAGAAGAGTTCTACCACTTCGTACAATAAATAGGTGACAAGTGACAACTAATATTATATATATATATATATATATAAATAAAAGGAGGAAGCCAAATGAAGTTCTGTTTCGGGGGTTTCTTTGGATCAACGGAAACATTATTTCAAACAATACTGTTAGGTTTTGTTTGGAAAAATTAGGCACAAATAGAAATAAAAGTCATCTCATCATGGTTTAATTTTTCAGAGTTATCAAAATTTTTAAAAATTTAATTTTTAGAGTATCTTTTTAAGGCCTTGTTTGATAATTTGACTTTTAAGTCAAATTTTTTACTTAAAGCCATTTTAAGACGAAAAAATCAAAAATTTGTTTAGGAGATGTATAGGACGACTTTAAGTCAAAGGTTTAAAGTGATTTTAAGTCAAAAGAAAAAATTTTTTCTTAAGGTGCTATACTTCTTTTAAATTTATTTTTAAATAATTTTGTATTCAATATGTATATTGTTTGATGGATTTTAATGAGTACATTTTAAATATATAATTTTTATATAAAAATAGATTTGTATAATAAAAGTTATGATATTTTTAAAAAATATAAAAGAAAAATTATGTAAAAAGTAAAAAGGTTAAAAGCCTTTAAGTTGAAAAACATGGCTTTTTGACCTTCTTATGCTTTAAGTATTATTTTTTAAGTTTATTTACAATATTTTTTTAAGCCTTTTAGCTTTTTTAAGTATTATTGCCTTTTTGCTAAAAAAATAATATTTAAAGCCTAAAAAAGTCAAAAAGCCTTGTTCTTCAACTCAAAGGCTTTTAACTTTTTTTGTGTTTTACATAATTGTTTTTATAATTTTTTAAAAATATCACAACTTTTATTATACAAATCTATTTTCTATAAAAAAAAATATATATTTAAAATGTACTCATTAAAATCCATCAAATAAGATACATATTGAATATAAAATCATTTAAAAATAAATTTAAAAAAAGTATAGCAACTTTAAGTAAAAAACATTGTCTTTTGACTTAAAACCACTTTAAGCCTTTGGCTTAAAGTCGCCCCATACATCTCCTAAACGAGTTTTTGGTTT
This sequence comes from Heliamphora pulchella, assembly GCA_032270985.1. Lineage (NCBI taxonomy): Eukaryota > Viridiplantae > Streptophyta > Magnoliopsida > Ericales > Sarraceniaceae > Heliamphora > Heliamphora pulchella. The sequence goes on along the minus strand of JAULJZ010185859.1, from coordinate 20,082 downwards.
TTTCGTCTTAAAATGTCTTTAAGTAAAAAACTTTGACTAAAAATCAAATTACCAAACAAGGCTTTAAAAAGAGACTAAAAATTAAGTTTTTAAAAATTTTGATCACTCTGAAAATTAAACCATGATGCGATTACTTTCATTTCTAATTGTGCCTGATTTTATCAAGCAAACCCTAACAGTGATTGTTTGGAAATGGTTTTTGTTCGCCACGTAGGCTGTGCGGTGCACTAAGGCACAGAGATGGGCGGTGGCCCTTGCTTTATTGTTGTGAAAATAATAGTTCCTAATATCAAATCTTTCTACAGATTTATTTCTTGATTGGAGTATTTTCTCTCTCTCTCTCTTGTGAAATAAAGTTCTAACAAAAATTATTTTTCGGATAGTCAAAAAATAATATTGCAATTTAAGGCGGTGGCCCTAGCTTTATTGTTGTGAAAATAACAGTTCCTAATATTAACTCTTTTCACTGATTTGTTTCTTAATTGGAGTCTTTCCTCTCTCTCTCTCCCTCTTGTGAAATAATGTTCTAACGAAAACTCTTTTTTGAATAGTTAATAAATAATAACGTAATTTAAGACGGTGAGATTGGCGGTGGCCCTAGCTTTATTGTTTCCACGAGAGAAGGTTTTAGACACCGAAATGTAGCCCCAATGTCTAAAAAACTTTGCTTTTTGATTTTTTTTAACAAGAAAAAACAAAGAATTTTTTTTGGAAAAATTATTTAGGATAGTTATTATTATTTTTTGTTTTCTTATTAAAATATCTAAAATATTTGTACCTTTTCTTTCTTAAGCTCTAGTGTTAGGGATGTCGAGACAATTGGTTTTGTATTTTGGAGTATAAGTGACTTTTTTAATAAAAATTATTATTGTTATTTTATTTATAAGAAATTAGAGTGTTTAAAATGCGCATTTATAATTTTTTTTTTAAAAAGTTTTAAAACTTTTTAGAAATGCTAAAAACTACTGCTTAAAAACTTTTTTTTTCATGTGCATGAAATAATCAACTTCTAAGAAATGACAAATGGAGTAAAGTACCTAATTTATTAAGGACCGAATTCACTGAAAGTGATAGAGGGCTATCTATGATTTGAAGAATTCCTATTATGAAACCTATCCAAATGATTATTAGTTTAAGAAAAAATTAAGTTAATTAGAGATACAACTAGATGATTTTATCATATTAATATTATTTTCAAAAATATATATAGAGATATATGTATGTATATAATTTATTTTCAAAATTATACTTATAGTTTAATTTTGGGTTAATTACATTTAGACTCCACCATTTTATTCTTAAAAATCACACTGCACTTTCTTACTTTACAAAAATAGATAATACTTTAATCCCTCCATTAATAACTAGTTAGTTGACCTAACAAAAAAAATGATGTAATCTAAAAATTTTAAAAAAAATAACAAGTTTGCTCTTTCTAATTCCTTTCCAATCACTAACCCATTTCCAATTTTCTCCCCCATCGCCATCGTCCCACTGATAACTTTCCAATCGACCATCATTGTCGCTACAAGCTACCATCACCACCATTTCCTATAAGTTGCTGCTACCTTAGTCGCCCAATCGTGCTTTCAAGGCGAGACCAAGTCAGCGAGGTTTGGATAGTCGATCCTTGTTATACGCGCTGTGAGCTTCGCGTTCATTCAAACGAAATCTCTTTTTGGCGACTTCAGTTTCTCACCGGTGTTTAAAGCGTCGAGTTTTTAACTCTTAGAGGTAGGACTCTAAACTAGCTTGCTTTAAAGGGGCGATACATGTTATTATGTGTATTTTTACCATTTTAAAATGTCACAAATGTCGAACTTTGTGTTTAAACCATGTTTGGTGGGATAAAAAGCATGTTAGGCTTTTGTATGATTTATTACAAAGTTGGTGGATGTATGTGTACGTGGTTTTCAAAAAGAATGAATTTTAAAAATCGAAAAGATTTATGTATATGTTGTGGGAACATAGTTTTGGGAGGTGTGGAGCCAACCCTTGAGGTTGAGCCGTGGTTCCATCGGGTGATTGATGAATACGTGCCTTTAAATGTTCGCGCGTGACTATGTGCTTCTCTAAATGTGTAACATCTATGTATGTAAAATTGGGATTCCATTGCTCATGCGGTAAAAGACCGTAAATAATTTGCTTAATTGGGGCAGGTATTGCCCTGCTATGTAAGATCGTGAAGGATTGCATAATTGGGACTAAGGTTGGTCCTGCGGTGAAAGACCGTAAAAAATTTGTATAAGTGGGGTTAGTACTTATCCCTCGGTGGAAGACCGTAAAAGTGTTTGAGGTGTGTAGGAAACATCGTAGGTTGTGGAAACCTAGTTGGAATGCAATGTGCTTCGTGTGATTATTGAACTATTAGATGTTGTCAAATTATATGAAAATGTAAGGTTTTAAGGATGAAAAACTGTTTTGAGACTCATGTAGTCAAGTTATTTATATCATCTGTGGTTGCTTATTATACTTTTAATTCATGCTAATCTTCTTTCTATTGGGTTTCGGCTCACGTTGTAGGATTTAAAAACTTTTCGGGTAAATTTGATCAAGTGGCGCAATCTTGAGGAGCCCGGAGGTGGCCGAAAACTAAACTTTTTAGTTTTCATTTGGTTTTAGATTATGTATATGACGTCCTATGTTTTGAACCTAAAACATACGCTTTATAAGCCATGAGGCCTTGATATTAATGCATGTATGTTGTATGCTTATGAGAGGAACCTTGGGTTGGTTGTATATTTTCATATTGTATGTAACGGTTATCGTTTTTGGTTAGTTTTACGCTTTATATCAACTCTTGGGCCTCGAGGGAGAATTTTGAACCTTGTTTAGCTTGTTTTCGTTGGCATGGTTGTACCTCGAAACCTTTCAAAAATGTTAGAAAATGGTTAAGTTGGATTTTGAAAAAGGGTCTAGAGCCAGACCGCTCGACGGACTGCTCGAGTGGTCTATCGAGCGGTCAAACCTCACTCTTGGTTGTTTTGTAGACTGAGAGAAAAATAGTGTACAGGCAAGGATCGCTCGAACAGTTTTTTGACCGATCAAGCGGTCTGGGTAATTTTTTAAAAATTTTGTTTGTTTGTTTTCAAACTTAGCTCTTGGGGACCGTGGCCTTATTCTTTTGGGCTGTTCTTTTATATAAAATATACCCTAAGGTGTGCGCTTTTTAAAGGTTTTAGGTTCACCTTCATTTACGTTCTATGACTCGTTTGGGCTCAAATGGTTTTGATGGATATCGGTATCTCAAAACGGGTTTTCTTAGGTGGTTCACGTGACCCGAGTTTTGGAGCGTGACATCAATTGGTGGATGAGGGTTGCGATTGGTGGTTTAATGGGTACAATTGTTGGTTAAGAGTAGTAATAAGTGGTTAGGGGTGGCAGAGGGTTCAATCGACGAATTCGCCTGGAATTTGGACGGATCTCGACTCGAATTGCAAACTAACGACTGGGTTTGATTAGTACGACTCGCTGAACACCTCTAGCAAAAGAACCAAAAAATGGGTATTCTCTCAATTTGCTCGAATGCCCAATTTGTGACCGAGCTTATGGGTCTGAAGAAGAGGTTTCTGTATTAGAGTCCAACGACTCTGGCAAGAGAGAGAGAATCACGACCTTTTTGGGTTTTGATTTTAGAATAGTGAAACAAAGAGCTCTGTTTTTGAAGAAACTTCGCTAATTCCGAACACGAACAAATATTAGGTTATCTATACAGTAGATTTTAGGGGATTCATGGAGGAGCTAGAAACAAAATGAGCTATACAGTTCAAGAGCTGTTCGGCCTCGAAAAAAAAGACGCATATGGGGTGAGCAGATTCATGTATGATTAGGTAACCTGAGAGATACAATACAAGGGTAAATATTCATTTCATAATTAATTAACGGTGTTAACTGACAGCGGGTGGCAGTCGTATTTTGAAGATTAAAGTGGAAGACAGTGATATATCTAAAGTATGCAAGGGATCTAAGTGTAATTTACCCTTTATATTTTAAAATTAAATGTGTTCCAATCATGTAGTCATCGATATTTAATGAATTTATTTTTTATATATGTATAATCTTTTCGATAAGCTCTATGATATTATGGGGATAATTTTAGCCCGGCTCGACTGTGGTTCGGGCAGGCCGAACCCGACCCGAGCCCACCGGGCTCCCGCCAAATTTTTCGGGTCGAGCCGGACTTTTTTGTCCGGGGGTCGGCCCAGGCCCTATGGGTAAAGGGCTCGGGCCTTGGGCCGGCTTTGGGCGGTGGTGGTGGTGCCGCGGTGGTGGTGTTTCCGGTGTAGTGGGAGGGTGAGGGTGAACCATGAGGACGAGGAGGGAGGAAAACCAAGAGAGATTGAGAGGAGAGAGAAAGAGACTTGAGAAAAAGAGACCGGAGTGATATCGGAGGGAGGCACCTGTGGCGGTGCGTGGTGTCGTCAGCGATGGTGTTGGATTTGGGGGAGAAGGAAAGAGAGACCGAGGGTTAGCGAGAGAGAGAGAGAGCCGAGATAGAGAGATGGAGTGGAGAGAGAGACAAATTATAGAGGGAGAGAGAGAGAGAAAAGGGAGGGGGTCTCCGGAGAGGACGCTCGTGAGGAGGTGGGGCAGCGTTGCCGGTGTTAGTGGCGGCGGTGAAGGCCGGTGGCTACGGCGGCATTGGTGACTGAAGCGCCGATGTGTGGCGGTGGTGAGCTTCAGTGATTTTTTTTTTGTTTTCTTTAATTCGTTGACCTTTAAGCTCACATTCACAGGGAGAATATATATATGTATAATGTATAATATGCATTACATATGCATGTATATATATAAGCTACTCTCCTTCCTAGAAGTTTCCTTACCACGTTGGTGGTCCTTGGGCACGGCCGGGCCCAACGGCAAGCTTCTGGGCCGGCCTGTGGGTGGGCTTTTGGGCCATGGGCTCTGGGGGGGAGCCCCAAGCCCGAAAATTAAGGCTATGGGCTCGGGCTGAGCTCGCTCCTTGATCGGACCGGGTCAGATCCGCACAGTAACGGGCCCCAGGCCGCCCGCGGGTCGCGGGCCGATTTTACACCCCTAAATGGTATGATTATGATTTGCTTGTTCTTGAAAATATTTTATCGTTTATAAACGTCATAGAAAAATGAGAATTTTAATTTGTTTCACTCTAAAATCTTTTCGATAAACTCTATAATATGAACTGTCAAAATAATAAAAATGAACTATCATAGATACCATAGGATAGAAACAGAGAGCAGGAACTAGTAAGATATATACAACAATTTCTCAAACACGGTATTCTAATTAGCTCATACACAGGCAAAATTCAGAAAGTACATTTCTTTTCAGAACATTCTCATTCTTTGTCAAAAAAAAAAAAATCAATTCAAAAACAAAATTAGACAAGAACTTAAAGGAGTTTTCTAAATTTTGGGTGTTTGCCAAGAATAAATAATAATAAATATAAAACTATTCGAAAACGTTTTTGTTAGACATTTTGTCACGTGCATTTTCCATGTTAGTTTTTATTTACACTTTAATTTATATTTTTCTGTCGAGAATATTATTTTTTGTCTAAATAGCCTACGATATTTTATAAAGGCTTGACGAAAAATAATATTATATTTAAAATGCCCACATTGATTATTTCTTTAAAATGACAAGTGACAACTAAAAAGAAGAGCAGCGGTTACCAGAAGTTACAACTACATGAGACACTTGGCATCGTATGATTAATTCATACTTAGAGTAGTTATGGGAAGTTAATCGCGGTTATTGGTAGTTTTTAATGGAGAATTCTATGAGTATGTATATTGTAATCGATGCGGAACACACTCAACTCGGAAACAACCTGAATTTTATATTTTTACTTTATTTTCATTCCTTGTATTTTTCCTTTCGTTACCAGTTCATTTCCTTATTTCAATTTCAGTTCATGTTCTTTTAATTTTCCATTTTTCGTTTTCATTCCTAGTTCTTGTAATCAGTTTCGTTTCCATCGAGTAATAAAATTCCTTTTATTACTTTGATTCATTCCATTGTGTTCTTCTGGTAAAATCTTGAAATAAGGCAAATGACCCTAAATAATCGCTTGATTCCCAAATTCCTCATCGACTTCGACAGGAAGTTATTTGTTTTTGATAAATAAATGTTGCCACGCCCAGTGGTACAAGACACAAAGTTGGAAGAAGTGGAGATAATGGCAACTCTAGGGAGAGCCATGAATGGCTCTAAATATGGAGCAACATATATAATAGTTCAACCCAATGGAATAGAGACAACAAAAAAGAAGAAAAGAAGACAGCAAAAAAAATCCAATGGAATTGTGAGTTTCAACTTGCCACCGTTAAGGGTATATGCAGAAGTTCAAGAACCATCAGTAGTCCCCACAACGGACTACAAACAGCAGTGTTAGCCTAAGGGTATTTTAATAGATCTTGATGATTTTATTAATTCACATTTTCTAATTAAATGATTTAAACTGATTATATTTAATTATTTTGAAAAAGGTAGTATCGATATTACATGCCAAATGAGTTGTCACCTTATACCATTAGTGCTGACACATTGTGCTAAATGGGTTAACACTTAGTGTTCTTGAACAGAACATTTTTTGTCGATACTAATTGGCTTTTGGGTCGACACCTACAAGCAAAGCACGCTTCACAAACTCAAGTGTGTCGATACCATTGAGTTGTACTGCGTTTAATGAACTCACCAAGGTACTGAGGCGAGACGCTAAGACGTAGAACCAGATGAACACTGTCGTACCTGGACTTGTATGTCATGTACTTAGTGGTGATAAAGGGATTATTGACATCAACGAGTCTAACATCATTTCTTTGCAGAGCAATTCTGGCAACTAGACGTCTAATGCCTGTGAGTGCCGAGATGAGAGGTGTCTTCTAGCTCCAAGCTCCAGTACCGAGATACCACTGAGCTGCCGGGCAGTGGGTGACCAAACCGCGTGGAAGCCGAGCAGATTAAGATAGAAAAGAACCTCGGTGCTGAGGTGATCAAAGATTACCGAGATGCAAAGCTAAGATGCAAGTCGTGGGGGAGCCACACCCTTTTTGTTTGTATCGATTAAACTAGAGTGAGAAGGAGAAGTGGGCAGAGATGCTAACCGTCCATTGAGTGTGATTAGCATGCGCCGACCTTGAGTGCCGAGATGTAATCACTTGCGCTGAACAAAGTTTGAAGGAGTACCTGACCTCGGCTCCTCTTCTCTCCAAGCCCTTGTTTGGGGAGGAGCTATATATGTACCTTGCAGTATCCGAACACGCGGCTAGTGCCGTCCTACTCAAAATGAATATTGCCGAACAACTTCCAATCTACTATGTCAGCCACACCTTCCTCGACGCTGAGACCAGATACTTACCCTTGGAAAAGCTAGCACTAGCCCTGGTCATGGCATCTCGAAAGCTGGCACAGTACTTTCAGACCCACAAAATCATTGTTTTAACTGCACACCCGCTCAAAGCCTTGTTACGCCGGGCTGATCTCTCCAGCAGAATTGCCAAGTGGGGTATAGAGCTCGGTGAATTTAACATCAAGTTCCGGCCAAGAACAGCAATAAAGGGACAGATCCTAGTAGATTTTATCGTCGAATTCTCCAAGCCGAGTTCTCTACTCAGCCTGGACCTAACCACGCTTGAGTCCAAGCCGGGGGGAAAGGACAACCAGGAAGGAAAGGAAGATGGAACAGAAAATGGGGCATCCAACACCAACGCCTAGACTCGGCCAACAAAATTGCAAAGGTGGAGGTTATTCACTGATGGCGCTTAAAACCAGAAGGGCTCTGGAGCAGGGGTGGTCCTCATATCCCCTGACGGATCAGTAATAGAGCACTCCATAAGGCTGGGGTTCCTAGCGTCCAATAATGAAGCCGAGTATGAAGCATTGCTTGTCGCACTCAAAAGCGCCGAGCTCCTCGGAGTCAAAAAGTTGGAAATTTTTTGCGATTCCCAGTTGGTGGTGAATCAGATTATTGGACAGTACAATGCGAGGGATGACAGAATGGCTGCCTACCTGTCCATAGCACTCGAACTAGCCAAGGGCTTCGAAGAGGTATAGATTGAGCAGGTCAGCCAAGAAGGGAACTCCCATGCTGATGCTCTGGCAGCCCTAACCTCAGCAACCGAGCTCGGGCTAAAAAGAACAGTAGAGGTACAGAAGCAGGAAAGCTCGAGCATCAACACCACTGCTCGGCATGTATGTGCCATTGAAGAAGATCAGGAGCCATGCTGGATGGATCCAATCGTTAGATTCCTCAACAACGGCCAACTCCCAGAGGACAAGAAGCAAGCACAAAAAATCAGACACAAGTCTTCACATTTTTGGCTATCCCCTAAGGGTCAACTGTACAGAAGATCCTTCTCGGGACCCTATTTGTTATGTGTGCACCGGAGCAAAGTCCAAGACTTCCCGTTCGAGCTTCACAAGGGAATATGTGGGGGACATACCAAGGGAAGATCTATGGCACACCGAGCAATAAGCCAAGGCTATTGGTGGCCTTACATGCAGAAAGATGCCCAGGTCTATTCACAGAAGTGTGAGAGATGCCAGAGGTTTGCACTCTTGCACAGGCAACCAGCCGAGGAGCTTAGTCCGATCACCAGCCCGTGGCCCTTTGCTCAATGGGGACTGGATATTGTTGAGCCATTGACTAAGGCGCCTGGCAATAGAAAGTTCCTAATTGTAGCTACAGATTATTTTTTCAAATGGGTGGAGGCTGAGCCCTTAGCTAACATTAGAGATGTGGACGCGAATAAGTTTTTATGGAAGAACATTATCACCAGATTTGGTATCCCGTGTGCCATAGTTGCAGACAATGGAAAACAATTCGACAACAATTTGTTCAAGACATTTTGCTCGGGCCTAGGCATAAAGATTTACTTCTCAATGCCTTCGTTTCCCCAGAGCAATGGCCAAGAAGAAATCTCGAACAAGACACTTCTTTCAGGGCTGAAGAGAAGATTAGAGAAGGCCAAAGGAAAGTGGGTGGACGAACTCCCCTCCGTGTTATGGGCCTACCGAACAACTCCTACAAGTTTTACTGGGGAGACGCCATTTGCCATGGTTTACGGCTTAGAAGCAGTTATCCCTTTGGAGATCGGCGTGCCTACCATCAGAACGGAAGCTTTCGAGTCTGGGGATAGCAACCTCAACATTGCTTAGGACCTGGACCTAGACCTGGCCGAGGAAAGGAGAGAGCAAGCCCTAGTCAAGCTGGCAGTCTACCACCAGCAACTTGCAAAATTTTACAACAGACGAGTAAAATAAAGGAGCTTTCAGGTCGGCGAGCCGGTTCTCAGGAAGGTCCTCCTTAATACAAAGGACCCCCTTGATGGCAAGCTAGGCCTGGCCTGGGAGGGTCCGTACAAAGTCATGTCAATTGCTGGCACGGGAGAGTACAGACTTAAAGACATGGAAGGAAACCAAATTCTAAGGCCGTAGAATGCACAGAATCTGAGAAAGTTATATCATTGAAGCATCAAATGTATATTTGTTTGGGATAATGAATAAAGAGAATTTTTTAACATTTTGTGCATGATCAAGGACATCGCAAAAAAGTCCCGGTGACTTCGAGTCACGCCTGGGCAAGAAAGTCCTAGCCTGGTTAGGCAACAAGTCCCGGTGACTTCGAGTCACGCCTGGGCAAGGAAGTCCTAGTCTGGCTAAGCAGAGCAGGTCTCGAATGACTTCCAATCGTGCCTGGCTAGGAAAGACCCAGCTCGGCTGCACAGCATTGGTACGACCGAGCAGGAAAGACCCAAGCCGACCTTGAAGGGTCACAACTGTTCTGGTATCATTGTGATGCGAACTGAGCATAAAGATGAGCAGGGTTCTAGCTCGGCTAAAACTATCCAACATGGCCAAGCAGAAAAGACTCAAGCCGACCTTTGATCACTTGGTAATTTTAACGATTTCTATATCAAGTTTTTATCCTTAATGGCCTAAGTCAGCATCAAAAGTTTTTATCCTAGCTCGCCTGGTTTTGTCCTGATTTTGTCCTTACTCAGCTGGAGATTATCCGAGCTCGGTGAGCTACGCAACAAACAAATTAAAGTTCCTACATGGTAATTTTGAGATTTCTACGTCTTTGCCCGGCTGTTCTGCTCGGGGAAGATAGGTGTAACTTGATGGCCCGACCTCACTCAGTAGTATGGGGCCGAGCTTCACACACTTGCATGAAAATTAAAGATTAAAGCAAGAACCATCACGAAGCAAAAGCAATATAAGAACAACAGATGCAGTAGATCGAACAGAAATGCCTTGTTATTAATGAAATGGAATCGTACACAATATAGAGGCATGTCGACCCCACAAAAGGATTGAGGTCGTGCAATGCAAAGTTAAAGAAAATTTAACAAAAAACATTGAGCTAGTCAGTCATCCCGAGTGGATCCTCTGGACTACAGATGTTCCTGGTCAAGAATTATCCCTTCGCTCTCCCCCTGAACAGACGGATCCCCGGTTCGCACGTCCTCGTCTTGGACCTCGGCTTGGGCCTCCTCATTTTCCAAGGTCAGATCCACCTTAGCATTGGCAGCAGAGCTTCCCCGTTCAGGCCAGAGAAGCTCGAGCTCTTCAAACTCACTCCCAACCTTAGGTGGGTCAGACACCTGGCTAGGAGGAGGAGGTTGAACTTCTGGACCGTATGCTAGAGGATGAAGAAGGGGATGAGCCTCAAATTGCTGATCTGAAGGAGGAGGAGGACCGACCTAAACTATCGAGATTGGCTCGACCTCGGCAACAAGGCCCGGAGGGATTGCCCTCCCTAGGAGGTGGGCCAGCTGGTCGAGAAAGGGGACGGTCGGCTGCATCCAGGGCACCACCCTGTGTAGCTCAAATTTTGGCCCGACCAGCGCCGCAGTGAGAGCAGCATCCCATCCCATTTTGAAGATGGGGTTTTGCATGCTCATCACCTGAGCAGCATAGACCTCCCCGGCCTTGTCATATCCTTCTTCAAACCGCTCCTTCGTCACGCGGGTGTTGGTTGCACGAAGATCGGCATTCTCCCACTCAAGGTCTTCTTTGGCCCTGGAAGCTTCGTCCAACCGACCGATCACTGAAGCCATGTTGGCTTCATGTTCTTTTATTGTATCAAGCGCTCTAGTGGCTCGCATCTCGGCATCATCCTTCTCTGAGAAAGCCTCACTGATATGAGCTTGGAGGGCTTTGACGTTCCTCCTTGAGTTTCAGCACCTCGGCATGGAGAACATCGTGCTTCTCCTGTAGTTGGCCGCACCGAGCGGCGGCTTCCATGCCCATTTGGAGGCCCTGCCCAATAGTAAAGATGATATCAGACCCAAAATAAGAGAAACCAAATAAATGAATTTAAGTAACAATGATCTGAACTCATACCGCGATGAGGTGCTGAGCTGCTTGTTTGGTCATGGAGGAAGAAGGGATGGCGGCATATGATTCTTTGTCCTTCTTAAGGCACAAGCTCTTGGCCAGTGCCCAGGCCACGTGGTGGCTCTCCTGCATAGAATCCTGAGCAGTAATGGCCTTACCACGGTATGTTGGGGAAAGAATGAGTGGTACCTCGTGTAGACACCCCAATTTGACCCCGCCTAATCTTAGGTGAATTCGATGACGAAAATAGCTAGAATGGTGCCTCAATTCGATCCTCAAAAAGTGATCCAAGCTCGGTATTTGAATCTTAACCATCAAAAACCATCAAAATCAATAACTTGTTGTCCAAGCAATTCCCAACATGGCGACCGCCATCTTCCATTGTAACGACCGCCAATAGAACCTTATGGAAACCCTAACTAAAAGTGGCGACCGCCAACTCCTAACATGGCGACCGCCAACTCATATTGCGACGGCCGCCAATAGAATCTTGTGGATCCTTTTCAAATATGGCGATCGCCAACTCCAACATGGCGACCGCCAACTCATATTGTGGCGGCCGCCAACTTCAAATGGCCTGACGTGTCCCCAGAACATGGCAGCATCTCATTAGTTGAAGAACTCTATAAATACCGTACCTCTAGTACGTTTTCAAGGACAGAAAATTAGAGAGAGGTTTAGCTTTCATTTTCTATTCTCCTTTTCTTTTAATAATAGTATAGCTTATTATTAGTTTTAATCTCTTCATAAAATTCTATTTAGCATTTCTTTTCTTTTAACATTAGTATTCATTTTTCTTACAAAACTCCATTTTTTTTTTCTTTTTCTATGATTACATTTTCTTTTCATAGCAACTACTTTATTTTTATGTTTTTCTTTCTTTTATTTTGAAACCCAAAAATCACAAAAACACTTTCAAGCTATTTCCCACTTTTAATAAAATTAAAACTCTTTTATTCATTTCATTTCTTTTATTTTATTTTCTTTTTCTTTTATTCCCTTTTAAAATATAAAATGTGAGTAGTTAGATTTTCTTATTAATAATATTTTCTAATCTTTTTATATTTCTTTCTTTTGTCAAACCCCTTTTCTTTTCTTTTGGAATCTTAAATTCTCTTTTGTTACAAAATTCTTCTTTTTTCTTTGTTAGTAGGTTTTCTTTTAATGTAGAATTTTCTCCTTTTTTTTATGCATTTCTCATTTCTACCTAATTTGCTTTAATAACATATATGTTTTGATTATTTTCTTCAAAATCATGCCTAGAATAGATTAGCTTATTTTTTGTTTGCAATCTATGTTTAGGTGATTTTAGCAACTTAGCATGCTTGTTTTTTTAACCAAATTATGTTAGTTTAGGTTGTTTAAATAATATTGCATGTAGGTATGTTTCATGTATCATTTAGATAGAAATTGCATGCCATAAGATTTAGGATTCTTTTTTTTTACACTTATTTATTTTGGAGTATTATGTACATATTTGATGTATTTTTTATACTTGATTTTGAATGTTCTCTCTTCACCCCTATTTTTTTTTATTTGCATGCATTTGAGAAATCATATTAAAGAATCAATGATGATTAATAGAGGCAAACCTTACGGTTAGACGAACGGAATGCCTAACACCTTCCCCGATTCGTACCTTAATCCCCGAACCCTCTTTATCTGGTTAACGTTTTAAATATCAGTAGTCAATTTTGTTTTTTTTAGTTTTTCTTAAAAACTAAGTGACGACTCTATTTTCAAAAAAAGGGGTTTTCAAAAATTGATTTTCAAGGTGTTAAAAGATTTTTCTGAACATCTTTGACTTTTTTTATTTTTTACCCCTAAATCCCAACACCACAGTATTTTCTAGCCACTCTACTGGGGACTAGTTTATAAAATCAAATAAGAGAGCTAGACTTGAAAACAACATTGGTTCTTAATAAGAATTTTTCATTTGTATTTTCGCATGCATGTGCATTGTTCTTCAAACTTTCCTGCCTGGTCGACCCGATGCCCTGAACGTTCATCCATCTCGAGGATTGTTGGGTAGACGGGCAACCCTTACTGACTGTACGCTATCATAGGTGTAGTAAAAGTGTTCGGGTGTACTGTTTGACCATATCCTGCACTACTCCAAGCATGGGAGGTATACACTTGGCTCTATTTAGAAGGTACTCTATTCGATTGACCAAAGCCGGCCTTTTGCATATAGTAGCTTAGAACCCCCCATTAGGTGCTGCTGACCCTAGTAGGATTTTGTGTTTTCTTAATTGTATGTTTTGATTGCGTGTTGTTAGGATTGTTTGTTGGGGCTTATGCTAGTTCTTCTTCCGGGTTCGGCCCGGGTTTTCTCTTATCCTTTGATTAGGTTAGTTTTTCGCCTTCAGATTCTTACCCGGGCTTTGCTTTCCCTTCCATAGTTTTCTTCTCGGGGTCATGTCTGTGTTTTTTTTTGATGCCTTTAGGGTAGTTTTTCTCTCTTTCGGGTTCTTCCCGGATTTTTGGTTCCATTCCCCCGCTCTGTTCTGGCTCGCTTCCTTCAGACCCTCATTATACCCGCGTGAGCTAGTTTCTTATCGTTATGTTGCTCGTTTTTCCTTAGAATTTCTAGATCGAGGCGGTCTCTTGAGGGTTAGAACTATTTTTCCTACCGGCGTGCTGTCCGTTTAGATAAATCTTTCCTCTAGAAGTTGGTTAATCTTCTCCTTAGCTGTCATCCTGGGTCATCCTGTTGTTATGCTGCCAGCATGAGCCCAACAGGGGCATTGTTCTAGCTTATGTGATTATCTGCTCATGATTTGCTGTTTTGGGTATCTGAGATATTTGCTATATGTCGTCAAAATTTTTATCTGGAAAGTATCTGATACTGGTCATTCTGCTTTTGGGATCCAGGTTTTCTTCGAATTTAGATCATTGAGCTAGAAAGATTACAGTCAATACGTGTTTAGGCTAGGTCAGTAACAGGCAGACTCTACAGGATATCTGAACAATCAGCTGAACCATTTGAAATGGCAAAGAATGAAGTGAATCTGACAGCCTTGATGAGGGCAATTATTGATATACAGAGGACCGTGGAGCAGCAGACCCAGGCTCATGTGCAATGTCAGGCACAGATTCGGGCAATTTTGGCCCATTTTCTAGTACTGAGTGAACAATATGACAACCCAAATGGTAACAGGGAAGACTTTTGGAATAACAATCAGGTTCCTGATGGACCGCAAGTTGTTCCGCCACCACCACGGATCCCTCATCAGGTGATTGTTGAGGAAGAAAACACGGCTCAGTCTAGAGAATCTGCATTAGCTAAGAAGATTGACCGGATGGAAACGGTTCTTAGAAAAGCTAAGAGAGTTGAGGAATATATGCTCAATGTAGGGGGATTTTGTTTGTTCCCGGTTGCTAAGCTGCCGAAAAAGTTCAAAATGCTTGAGATGGAGAAGTTCGATGGAACTGGTGATCCTAGAATTCATTTGAGAATGTATGTCAATACCCTCTCTCCCATGGGGATCTACAACCAGTTGAAGGCTCAGCTATTCCACCGATCTCTTTCAGGGGCAGCCCAAAGGTGGTTCCTCTCTCAGAATATTGCAAAGACCAGAACATGGGATGACATCACCACAGCTTTTGTCAGACAATACAGCTATAATGTCCAGCTAGATGTAACCACTTGGGAGCTAAAGACCACTTGTCAAGAAGGTAGAGAATCAGTTGTGGATTTTCTAACCGGGAGGAGGGGAAAGGCGGCCAAAATGACAAATCGGCCAATTGAGAAAGAACAAGATAGGAATTTAGTCAGGGACCTCCAGTCTCCATCGAAGCGTTATTTGATAACACAACCGCTGTGTACTTTCGAGCAGATGTTTGATGCTGGGGTTCAGATAAAAGAAGCGATCCAATATGGTGATACCGATGAGGCCGAGCCGAGCCAAAAGTCGAGAAGACCTTACCCATCCAACAACTAAAACCACCTTACCTCTTCCACTAACCTTGCATCTCGCTCTAACGAGGTGGATTTGCTAAACTCCTAATCAGATCAACAGAATTCTTCACCTTCATCACTTCCTCCCAGAAATAACCAGCCATCGCAGCTAAAAAAGCTAAGGAGAGTTTTCACTCCCCTTAATATCTCTCTGTCCACAGCCCTAAATCGATTTTTCGAGAATGGGCTGATAAAATTTCTTGATCCAATACCGCCTCCAAACCCTTTACCGCTGCGCTACGATCCTACCCAATATTGTTCATACCATCAGAGCCACGAACACCCAACCGACAACTACCTGAAACTCCGCCATTATATTCAGGATCTTATTGATAAGGTCATTCCACCTCCATCTGCACCGAATGTCACAACTGGATTTTAAATTCTTGTGTTTTGAATGATTCAAGTCTTGAGTCAAGTCGGAGTCTTGCAAGTTTCTATTTTGTTCTGATCAGTTGGATGTCGAGTTCAAGGGCACGCCTATCTGTGCACCATCTTCTTTTGTTTTCAGTTTTGTAATTCCTGCTCTCTTTGATACCAACAAAATAAACGAAAATTCTAATTATTCTTCTTTGCTTCATCTATTTTGTACACTTTTTGATGATTTTTAATTCAAATGGGATGTCCCTAAAGAATTAAAAGCTTTCAAAAAAGAGAAAAAAAAATGCGTGTCCAACCAATAATTGAAGAAACTTTGTCAATAAATTTTGGTAATGAAATTAACCCACAAATTATCCAAATTGGTTCCGCTTTATTTTTAGTTGAACGTGAACGATTAATGACTTTATTAGAAGAATTTAAAGATGTTTTCGCAAGATCATACGAGGATATGCCCGAAATTAATCATGATATTATCCAACACCATATCTCTTTGTATTCCGATGCCAAACCGATCAAATAGAAATTGAGAAGGATACGGCCAGAAGGGGCTCTAAAGATCAAAGAAGAAGTCGCAAAGCAGATCAACACGAGATTCCTTATGGTAATCGAGCATCTGAAGTGGGTGGCTAACATTGTGCCAGTCTTGAAGAAGGATGGATGCATCAGTGTCTGTGTGAATTTTTGGAATCTCAACAAGGCCAATCCAAAGGACGACTTCCCACTATCGCATATTAACTTCTTGGTGGATAGTACAGCGGGGCACACCCTCTTGTCATTCATGGGTGGTTTCTCCGAGTATAATTATATTCTAATAGACCCTGAAGACAGAGAAAATATGACGTTCACTACACTGTGGGGAACCTACTACTCTCGCATGATGCAAGGGGCAACCTACCAAAGGGTTGCCACTACTTTGTTGCATGATATGATAGATAAATACGTCGAGGTGTATGTGGGCGACATGATTGTGAAATCCAAAGATTAAGACAACCATATCATAGTGCTGCAGAAATTGTTTGAAATGATCAAGAGGTATAAAACGTGGCTCAACCCGCAGAAGAATGGTATAAGAATTTGATAGAAGTGCTTCTCTTATTTGATGAAAGAAGATTACAAATCCTATTGCACATACAAAGATACCAAAGGTGAATAGCTCGAGCGTTGAACAAAAAATTTTAAGACCCGGGACCTGAGAGAAAGCGACTTGGCTCTTAAAGAAATCAAGGATCTTATTTTCAACCCAAGAGGCAAGTTTAAGCAGAATTGGGCCAGTTTGTATCTGATCAAGACCATTATGATCAGTGGTGCTGTAATCATCATGGATCTGAATGGTAACCCGTTCTCCACTCCAATCAACTTGAACTAGCTAAAAAAAAATACTACTCTTAAGAGAAAAATGGAGATAAGATAAAAACTCGCTGGGTTAAAAACCAAAAAGGCAACCCAGGCAAAAGTTAGAGCAGCCCGCAAAGCCGAAAACTCAAAAGAGCGACCTTGGCAAAAGTTAGGGCATCACAAAAGGAGAGTGTTAATACCCGAGAGTAAACCGAGTCTGAATTACGTTATGGCCTGATTCCACTTTTTAGGATACGTAGGCAGCTTCTTTTAAGAAGTCCGGCCACCTTCTTTGTTTTAGCCATCTTTGAATCCGAGTAATGATCAATGCAAATTTATCTTTGAGTTTTGATAATAAAATTGTTTAATTGCAAGAATCGAAAAACTTTAAATAATTGGGAACCTTTTTCAGATAAACGTGAAATTTTCATTATTCCAGCTATGATCACAAGGTTTTGGAAATAAAGGGCGAGCACGTAAGTCCCAAACTCTAAACAAAAAAGAAAGTTACAAAATTCTAAAAGCAAAGCAAGTTCCTCAAATTTTCTTCCTCTTCGCTTCTTGTTCTTCTCCATCGTCTTTGTTTCTGCTCTCTTTTCCTAAACTAGCCCTGCCTTGTAGAGTTCAGTGTGGGACAGCTTCTGCATCTCCATCAATGAACGAGATGGCTAAGCCTCCAAATAC
>JAULJZ010185849.1:0-21707 GCA_032270985.1 Heliamphora pulchella | reverse complement strand
AACACCCGAGGTCAAAGATTAACTCTAACTCCGTCAATCCTGAAATTATTCCAAAAATAAAATAGGTCAGGGTCTCACAACTCTCCCCCTCTTAAGGGAATTTTGTCTCCAAAATTCAACACTGAAACTCAAACAAATATCTATCCCGCAACCATCAACAACCTCTTATGCAAACCCAACAACACTGCACAATGGCAGAAATGCCCCGACAACGCTGTACAATAGCAGACATGCCTCAGCAACTGAAACCCCAAAACTGAAGTTGTCACATAACTGATAGCCAGAATACACATCCTTAAGGAATCAACCTCCGTACAGATTGTTCACACGTACAAGTTCCACTGACATCACTGTCATCCAGGAAACATCCTGAAAATATCGGATCAAAATCCAACTCACACTACCAAATCCCAACACAGAACTCTTGCCAACACAACTATTCTAGTGATAAATGCAAAGCAAGAGACTAATTCATCACAGTACCTGATCTCAAACATGCTATATGCTCGAACACAGAGAATATCACTCTCGTCTTCATTGCCACATACTAACTCAATCACATCTCATGCTCCCCAAGGACCATCTCCACAAATCCTAACACACGACGTCAAGCCCTGACATCGGTCACACGAAGTCACACACACTGCACACAAACTTTACTCAAGTCCTGACGATCACCAGATGACCACCGACTTTGATACCACATCATCACCCTACCGATGTCAATATCTCCATTACTGAAGCTGTCATGATACCGATCCACGAGTAACAACACAACACCCAATTCTAGAGAAAAGCTCACTAGAGAGAAGTTCACTTATCTCACCTGGAACACCAAAGAACAGATCTCATCAAACTCTCAAACCCTCCAACCTTCATCCTCAACTCAGACTTCCATCACGAACCACAATTCTCACCCAGGAAAAACATCAGGTGGCACACCAATGTCCCAGACAAGGTTTCACACAATCGAAAACCAATTCGGTATCACAGCCACGAAGTCACCCGACTCCAGTGAGTCACTTAACCAAACACGTCACGTAGATAGATCACCTCATAGGTACCCAGCAATCTGCATAAACCCAAACATGCCTCCCGTGCAACAGCACATCACTACTCGTTACTACACAACTTAACGTCTTACCATCAGATCACTTATACCAAAACTGCAAGCCAATCTCATGTCAAACATGGTCGCCATCATTAGACAAAGCAATAAAAGACTGTCATCCAACATCAAACCACATACGCCTAACACATACAGTAAACCTTTGGGTCCACAATAGCAAACTATTCGGGCCCAAGATATCAATCAAGACTTGCATCTTGCACTTAGCAATTTTCTCACATCCATAACTCATCACAGCTCCTCCATTCCCAACCAAACAATCGCGTTGGTCCGAACAGGCTATGCCAACCAAGGCTTTTTAAATGTCATACTCTCGGAACTACCATTCATACAAACAATAGTTGTGCCGAAGCACAACACTTACTACAGTCAATAACCACTTCTCGACTCCAAGAACTCTGAGCAGTTCCAAGTCCAAAACAAGACCCAAGCCAGACTCACAAAAGTCTACCCAAAAGCCCACCATGCACATATCACAGCCGCACTATTCCGACAAACCTCGGCTCCGCCAAGAGCTAGAAACACAACCATACGCACACAATGGTGAATGATCCTCAACTGATCACTGCAAAGAACTCTACGTCTCAACACCAACTCCCTTATCAACAAGGACAAGCGCACACATTCCTGGTCTACTGACTCAACCTCACAAGAAGCATAATCCAGACGGTTCAACTACCATCCAAAATGAGCCATACCGACTAGATTACCACCACCTATCATATTTAGCACACTCATACATACTCATTTATGGTCTTTCAGCGTGGGATAATACCAACCCCGTCATGCGATTCTTCACGGTCCCCAACCGCGGGAGCAATCGAATCCCAAGTCACACACACCGACAGTCGGATGTAGAGCGTCTCGCACCTCGCGTCAAAACCACAAAGGATCAAACCCGCATTCACTCGATTACGGCGATACAAGTCCCTGAGTCACAACTCCAAGGGTCACACACGGGTATAGATCTACTGAGATTCCACAATCTCAGGACACAACCAAAACCTGAACTAATCAAAAAAAAAAACCTGGCATCTCTGTCCACCCGAAATGAAAACAACTCGCACCAGACAATCGTCTACAAGAAAACTCTCTTTCTCTTTCCATCCAAAGGAAAGGAAAAAGGCCAACAAGAAACCATGACCCAACCTCAGCGTACTAGGAGTGCTCCTCAACACTTAGCCTCTAAGAACTCTTTAAGTCCTACCCCGAGGCCACATTGGCTACAATCACACAACTGTTGTCGACTCCGATCACACAACTTAGGTCATTCACTACACCAAGCTCTCTCTGACCTCACTCACACGCATGGATACAAGCTATCCGTATACCTGGTACGACACATACCATTGCGCTCAAGACCTCACTCCACAAGATTGCGCTTACTCACCTAAATCCTGCTAGGCAAACCACGATCATGTCACAGCTTCAAGCTCACTGTTCAAGGAACCACAGCCCGTGCTCTTCCCAGCATAACTACAATTCATACTCATTCCCATATCCTTGAGCTCACTCACTCGGAACTCAATTTTCAAACCTCAAAAGGTACACAACGTCTAAGGTCATCAGACTACTCAGACTACCAACAACATCCTGCTGACCACCATCGATATCCTGACTACCAGGAAATATCTCCAGAACCACACGTTCTGCTATTCCAACATACACTCGGCCAAGGATATCTACGCTCCCATCCACTATGATCCCATCTATACCCCGTCCTGAGTACATAGCATGGCTCACGACGTATCTAATCCATCACACAGCCAAAACCACGTACATCAAAAATCCGAAAGGAATAATCACTATCCACAATCCAAACATAACAACTAAGGTCTAGGGTTTCCAACACCCCATCGCCCCTACTCACAAGGCTATCCTTAACACCACTGCCACTTTCGGTAACTTACTCTCCAGAGAAGACAGTTACCCAAGCCAAAGCCATCAACCATGCTTCGACTACACCTGTACAAAATTTTGCTCAAACACTCAACAAACACCAACTGAGGCTATCCTCACGCGGCTAAACCCAACTCACTGTCGAGTTTCACAACATACCAAGTGATCAACACTTAACCCATAACCTTGTCTCTGCAACAATCACTGCAGCCACTGCAACCGAGTGGCACAACCAAGACCCAAACCACAATCTCGTCGCTTGGGTGATTTAGGAAGTCCAGATACAAAGTCCATCATGATGTTCTCCCACTTCCATTCTGATATCAGCAACGGCTGTAACAACCCTGCTGGTTTTTGATGTTCCGCCTTTACCTGTTGACAAGTAAGATACCTAGAAACGAACTGAATCACATCCCTCTTCATTTCCTTCCACCAGAACTGACGGCGCAGATCATGATACATCTTAGTGTCTCCTGGATGCACTGTAAGACAAGAATGATGAAAATCATATAGTACATTGGCATGGTACGACTATGGTACAAACAGCCTCCCTACTAATCTCAAACTCCGATCTGGGCTCACAACCCATCCCGTGGTATCCTTTCCAATAGCAATACGGTCCCGTAACATCTGAACCTCTTGATCTGTCTACTGAACCTCTATCACACGAGCAACCAACATAGGTTGTGAAACTACAATAAACAAGATCGCACCCTCCCCTGTCTCCCTAAGATATAGATCAAACTCACCAACCTCCCCAAGCATGTCCCATTCTCGTAAAATCACGAAAGCTAATGAACCATGAGATCTCCTACCAAGAGCGTCAGCCACAACATTGGCCTTTCCCGGATGGTACTACAGTTCAAAGTCATAATCTTCCAACAACTCCATCCATCGTCGTTGGCATAGATTCATGTCTTTCTGTGAAAACAAGTATTTCAAACTCTTGTGATCGAAGAAAACCTCAAAGTGCTCACTATAAAGATAGTGCCACCATGTCTTCAAGGCAAAGACCACGGCTGCCAACTCCAAATCATGTGTCGGATAGTTCTTCTCATGAGTCTTCAACTGCCGAAATCCGTAAGCCACAACCTTACCTCCTTGCATCAGAATACAATCTAAACTGTCGTGCGAAGCATCACAATACACAGTATAACCCAAACCTCGTTCTAGAATAACCAACACGGGTGCACTAGTCAACCTCTTCTTTAACTCTTGGAATGCCAGCTTACAGAGCTCACTCTAAACAAATATGACTCCTGATAGCGTCGTGCCCTAACAGCGTCGTGCCCCTTGGGTGATTTAGGAAGTCCTGATACAAAGTCCATCGTGATGTTCTCCCACTTCCATTCTAATATCAGCAACGGCTGTAACAACCCTACTGGTTTTTGATGTTTTGACTTTACCTGTTGACAAGTAAGGCACCTAGAAACGAACTAAATCACATCCCTCTTCATTCCCTTCCACTAGAACTGACAGCGCAGATCATGATACATCTTAGTGTCTCCTGGATGCACTGTAAGACAAGAATGATGAAAATCATATAGTACATCAGCACGGTATGAATATGGTACGAATAGCCTCTCTGCCAATCTCAAACTCCGATCTGGGCTCACAACCCATCTCGTGGTATCCTTTCCACTAGCAATACAGTCCTGTAACATCTGAGCTTCTTGATCTGTCTCCTGAACCTCTATCACACAAGCAACCAATATAGGTCATGAAACCACAATAAACAAGATCGCACCCTCCCCTGTCTCCCTAAGACATAGATCAAACTCATCAACCTCCCAAAGCATGTCCCATTCTCGTAAAACCATGAAAGCTAATGAACTATGAGATCTCCTACCAGGAGCGTCGACCACGACATTGACCTTTTCCGGATGGTACTGCAGTTCAAAGTCATAATCTTCCAACAACTCCATCCATCATTGTTGGCATAGATTCATGTCTTTCTGTGAAAATAAGTATTTCAAACTCTTGTGATCGAAGAAAACCTCAAATTGCTCACTATAAAGATAGTGCCACCATGTCTTCAAGGCAAAGACCACGGCTGCCAACTCCAAATCATGTGTCGGATAGTTCTTCTCATGAGTCTTCAACTGCCGAAATCCGTAAGCCACAACCTTACCTCCTTGCATCAGAATACAATCTAAACTGTCGTGCGAAGCATCACAATACACAGTATAACCCAAACCTCGTTCTAGAATAACCAACACGGGTGCACTAGTCAACCTCTTCTTTAACTCTTGGAATGCCAGCTTACAGAGCTCACTCTAAACAAATATGACTCCCTTCCGCATAAGATGCGTCATCAGCGCGGCAAGTCTGGAAAAGTCCTTCACAAATTGCCAGTAGTAGCCTGCCAAACCCAAAAAGCTACAAATCTCAAATACATTCTTCGGTCATTCTCAGTCTATCACTGCATCAGTCTTTGAAGAATCTACTGATACTCCATCCTTCGATACCACATGTCCAAGAAATCTTACCTCGGATATCCAAAACTCACATTTCTCAAACTTCACATACAGACGATGCTCTCTCAAAATCTATAGAACAATACGCAGATGTTCCTCATACCTCTCCTCGCGGGTGAATAGATAAGAATATCATCGACAAATACAACCACAAAACTGTCCAGATACGAATGGAAGATACGGTTCATCAAACCCATGAATGTTGCAGGAGCGATCGTCAAACCGAAAGACATAACCAAAAACTCATAGTGACCATAACGAGTTCGAAAGGCGGTCTACAAGTAATCTTCGAAAAGCAATTCAAACCCTTCAGCTGATCAAACAAGTCATCAATCCTCGGCATAAGATACTTGTTCTTCACCGTCACTTGGTTTAACTTTCAGTAGTCAATACACAACCTCAAGGACCTATCTTTCTTCTTAGCAAAAAAAGCTGGAGCACTCCACGGCGACGTACTCGAACGTACAAACCCTTATCAAGAAACTCCTAAAGCTGTACCTTGAGTTCTCACAACTCAGCCGGTGTAAAACGGTAAGGTAGCATAGAAATGGGAGTAGCTCCTAAAACCAGATCAATAGAAAACTCTACCTCACAACAAGGTGGCAACTCGAATAGATTGTCAGGAAAGACATCTGGGTAATCACAAACCACTAGAGAAAACTCCCCTCAAACCCCAACCATCTCATCTAACATGAGGGCAAAAAAGTGAAAACTCAGATTTCCCCAGTTTTGTACTACACCAGGCATGGTCACTAAACCCTTGTCCCGATTGCCCACGAAGCAAAAGCAATCACCCTTCGGTGTACAAATCAATACCGTCCGTGGATCATAATCGATAAAGGCGTGATAGGTGGTTAGCCAGTCCATCCCTAGGATGATATCAAGCGTGGTCATGTCTAGAATGATGAAATCAAACTCTAAACAGCAACCGGCGACCTCCAACTCATAGAATCTACACACTCTACCCAACACCACATTTCCACCGACCGGAGTCTCCACACACAACGCACTACCCAACGGGTCTATCTCCAACCCCAATACAGATGCAAAAGAAGATGAAATAAAGGAATGCGATGCTCCTGTGTCGATAAGAACACTGGCCCATGATCTATACACTAGGAGAGTACCTCTGATTACTGGCGTAGTAACTGCATTAGGCACGACTGGTGCCTTGGAAGAACCCGGATATGAAAGAGCGTACACTTGGCCCTGCGCTCCCCTAGTCTGTCTACCATAGCCCTGAACTGTCGACTGCCGCACTACTGTGCTGAGGCACTCCCACCTATAATCCTAGATGCCTGAGCCACTGGCTGATAATAAATTTATTATCTCGACGCGAGCAGAACAACTTGTGCTTCTGCCGTACTCTGTATACTCCCTCCCTGAGAGTAGTTCTTACGAATGTGTCTGGCCACTTCTATAACAAACTAGTAGCTCTCTCTCCTGCACTGAACTCTGAGACTATCTCTTCTGTGGACAGTTTGTCACTCAATGTCCAGGCTGCCTGCGCCCATAACAGATGATCTCTCTCTGCTCTAGCCCTCCCGACGAAGCCATCAAAGGTGTTGGTGTAGAAAACTGTTGTTGTGACCCCGAGGGACGCGGGCCAGAGCAAAAGAACCTTTGCCTTGTGTTGGAGCGCCCACCTGACTGAGCTCCACTCTGCGATGCCCTGATCTCCCTAGGTCTATGAGTCTCATTCAGCATATTCTCGATGACAACAGCCGACTCCACCAAATCTGTAAAAACATGTAATCTCAATCCTGCCACATGTTCCCTTATTATGGGTCTCAGGCCCCTTTCGAACCTCTTCAAGCGTAACTCATCAGTAGATATGCAATCTTGAGCAAAATGGGACAAGCTAGTGAACCTTGCCTTATACTGTACCGCACTCAGCACCCCCTGGGTGAGGAAAAAAAACTTCTCACGATAAAGATCTCTCAAGGATTTGGGAAAATACTTCTCTAGAAATACCTTTGTAAACGCATCCCATGTGCCCCTCGCAACCGTTCTAGCAAACTTCCACCATTCATTAGCGTCCCCCCTCAGCTGAAATGTGGCAAATCCAATCCTCAGATCATCCTCATCTATCTATAGGGTATCGAAAATGTTGGTCACAAGCTCCAGCCATTCTGTGGCCACCTTAGGATCGGGATCTCTAGAAAAGGTAGGAGGGTCAAGACGTCAGAATTCCTGCATCGCGACGGTTGCCCTCAGCTCAGGTACTCTCTCTCTTCCCTTTGCGGCCTCGACTAGCTGACGGATAGAGCCTACCATCTCACTCAGCAAGTTTACCCCATTTACCAGTCCTTGAAGAGCATTAGCATCCCCAGCATTAGGGATTGGCACATCCCCTCAGCCTCTACAGCCACTGCCTCGACCACGGTCTCGTCCTCCTCGCGCGGACATAACTCTACATGAAGGCAACATAACGCATAAGCTTTCCTTCAATATGTTATCACTAACATAAAACACATAATCATGTTAGCACATAGCCATTTAAGATCATGGAAATATATCTCACATATTGAAGGAAAATCGAAAAGAATGACGCGTTAATCTGGATAACCTACTTAGATTCCTTGCTAGAAAATACGTCGGCCAAACACATTTCTAACTCCGCTTCCAAATTTGTTAATTCAAATTCCCAAAGACAAGACTAATCAATCCTACGGTCTGACCCCCATGCTCACATATACACAAAATATCATGCTCAACAAGCTATCATGCTCATGTTTTAAAAATACTTAAACACATGCAATCAAGCACACGCAATCATCCTCACAAGATGATGCACCATCTTCCCATGGCTCTTAGGTATTCGAACCCAGAGCTCTGATACCAAGTTGTCACGTCCCAAAATCCAAGTTCACACAAAAGCCCACTGAACCATCTTTTTTTGAAAATAAGGTTTTATTTTGCCAAACACTGAACCAACACCAAAATATACAATTTAGAATCAAAAAGGTTACCCAAGGTTCTTCTCTATTCCATACAAGCATAGTATATTGCCTCAAAACTTACAAAACACTCCTCCAGAAATAAGCAAAACATGTGAGAGTACATGATTCTATATCAAAAGGAAATAAAAGAAAACTTTAAGCAAAAGTCTTCCGCCTCCAGGGCTTGACTAGATCAACACCCATGATCACCGTCACCAGAAAAAAGTTTTCACAAATCCCACAACGTGAGCCAAAGCCCAATAGGAAATAGACTAGCATGAGTTTAAAGGCAAAACATGCTAACATGAATAATATGAATATTTCGACTCACACGAGCATAAAAAAAACAGTTTTACTTCTCAAAAATCGTAAGTTTTCTCGTTGCCTCACGGCATCTAATAATGCCAGACGATACAGTAAGCATATACAACAAAGTCATATGCGTGTGGTACTCTTTCATGGTCTTTCACCGTGGGATAATACTAACCCAATCATCAAGCTCTTTGCGTTCTTTCACCGCGGGACAATCACTTGCCCTAATATGTAATTCTTAGCGGTATTTCACCGTGGGACAATCACATACCCTAATATGCAATTTTTGTATGATTCAACAGATAAAAGTACGCACGTAACCATGTATTGAATATCCACATACATATCATTGTATCGTTTCCATAACCATAGAAATGATCTCACATCTCAACTAAACATTTAAAATCTAAGTTCAACCCCAAGGGTTAGCTACAAACCTCCAAAACACGGGTTTCAAGACTTTGCATAAATTCCTTCATTTTTAAACCATTTTTGTGAAAACCACAGACATCCACACGTCCAACAACATGGAATAAACCATAAAAACCCTTTAAAAGCCATTTCATCCAACCAAACATAGTTTAAGCAACTAAAAGTCACTTTTCATGCATTTTAAAATGGTGAAAATGCATAATATTGTACGTAGCACCCCTTTAATACATGAGAATCTAGGATACTACTTCGTTGAGTCAAAACTCAACACCTCAAAAATTAAACTTCATCGAAACGAGATTCCGTCCAGATAGATGGGAAGACCTTGACGAGAAAAGCAAGGATCTACTAATTGATTGTAAAAAACCAAGCCTGGGCTACCCAAAAGTCTAGAGAGAAGGTGGAGAAAAGGGAAACTTAGACAAGAAGAAAAAGTTTTTCAAAATATCTCCAAGAGTCTAATTCTTATAAGGCACGCCAAAACAGCGGTTCAGTCGACTGAACCTGTCACGCCGCAGAAACTAGGGTCACGTGAAAAGCCCACTGAACCACCATTTATAAAAAGAAAAAAATAGGGTTTTACTGGTAACACAATTATCCAAAAATAATACAGCTTTTGAAATTTAAAAGAGTACTCAAGGTTCATCTCTCAGTGCAACATGCATACCTGTCCGTACATGTATTATATACAGCCTCAAGGCTTACAAAACATGACTTCAGAAGCAGGTAACATATGATACATGTTTGTATAGAAAAAAGGGAAAAACTATATAAAAGTCTTTCTGCTACCACAGCACATCTAGATCACCTCCATGCGATCATCAACACCTGAAAAATGTTTTAACAAATCCCACTAAGTGAGCCGAAGCCTAATAGAAACAGACTAAGATGTAGTAAAGTAGAATATGCAATCACATAGAATAAACTAAACTCAACCACATGAGTCTCAAAACAGTTTTACTTTACAAAACCCCAAGTTTTTCATCCTCAAAACCAAGCATTTCAACAATGCAAATAACGTTCACAGTTGAAGAAAAACCGTAACCAAAACATTAATTCCCACTTGGATCACACAACTGAGGAAAGAGAAATGAATCCTATGTACCAACTCTGTCAAAACCAACAGAGATAACAACTATAGACTCTTGTCCATTACCTATCCCTGAATCATTTAAGACCTATTAGGTAATGACAAGTTCTATACGTAGCCACCACAACGTAAACCACTTCCTTTACGGGCACGAAACCCAAGCGACAAAAAGCACCCACCCCTTCTTTACGGGAATTATCCCGAAGGACAAAGGTATCTACTCTGCACATGTTTTTGAACTTCCATTGAGGGCAATTCGTGTTAAATACCCGTTATCCTAGCACATCTATAGAATCATTTAAAAAATCAAATCGTAACTCGACTACGAAAATATTTTCACAATTATACATTAAACATGTATAAAGATCTATCCATCAAACATGAAGATCGAACAAAAATATTTTTAAAATGTTTTTTCCCACTTCTATAAAAATGTTTCAAAACTGAGACTCAACCTAAGGGTTAGCTCCAAAACCTCCAAAACACTTTTTTTTCAAGCCTCCTTTTTGAAGAAAACCACGGACAAATATTACATTCTAAGAGACTACGGGCTCTTGGAACTCACCCTGATCTCTAAACTCTTCTTCTCACACAAAGAAAGAAAAAGGTCAACACTAACAGAAAAGGTGTCGACACAAACAGTAAAAGGTGTTGACACAAAAGAACAGAGAGATTCAACGTAACAACAACAGAATGCTCAACACCAATACAAGAAAAAAGTGTCGACACAAACAGAAAAGTGTTAACACAAACATAAAAGGTGTCGACACAAAAAAACAAAATATTCAAATTACAGAACAAGCGACTGGCGATGGCGAAAAGTAAACCCTAGCTACAGAAACTTCTCAGCCCCAAATTAAACCAGCCAAACACCCCTTTTTCAACACATGGACACACACGAGGCCAAAGCAAGAAGGAAACACCGAAAGAAAAGCCTCAAAACCCATTTCATCCAACCAAAATCAACCAAAAATGATTTTCAACCAAAACCCAACTTTTGAAACCTAACCCGATTTCTCA
Source organism: Heliamphora pulchella (assembly GCA_032270985.1). NCBI lineage: Eukaryota > Viridiplantae > Streptophyta > Magnoliopsida > Ericales > Sarraceniaceae > Heliamphora > Heliamphora pulchella. Next base: position 10,406 of record JAULJZ010185849.1, on the reverse strand, counting down.
TGCATTTTTAAATGGTAAAAACACATACAATTGTACGTAACCCCCCTTTAAGACATGAGAGTCTAGGATCCTACCTTGGTGAGTCAAAAACTTAATGCCTCAAACCACGTAAAAAGATGAACTTTATCAGAATAAAATTCTGTCTGGATAAACGCGTAGCCCTCATTGTAAATAACAAGGATCCGCTACTCGATCGCCAAAAACAAAGCCCATAGCCCAAGAAAATCTAAAGAGAAGGCAAAGATTTTGGTTTGAAAAAAAAAAACTTAGCCTCTAAGTTTTCCAAAATATCTCCACAAAAATCTATAGGCTAGATATTTATAGGTCATGAAAATATCTTTTTTTATTTATTTATTTATTTTGAAATTTGCGCCACAGTGCTCAATGGCCCTCGGGATCCAACCCAACATGCATTTCTAAGACCGAACAAACATAAAACACATATATACATGTTGTTCTACGATGCATAAGCATAAATAAACACGTCGAATATATAAAACGAAAAAGAAACGAAACCGAGTCTCACAACTCTTCCTCCTTAAGGAATTTTACCCCCGAAATTCGTTACAAGGTTACAAGACAAACAACTCCAGGTATCTAGCACGAACTCCAAACTCAAGCTCCCAAGTCGCTTTCTCAACCCCATGATGAAGCAAAAGGACCTTGACATAAACAATGGTCCTCCCCCTCAACATTTGCTCCTTTGTGTCCAAAATCTTCACAGGCCGCTCCTCATATGTAACATCCTCATCTACCTACAACTCAGCCCAATCCAGCACATGTGACGGGTCAGGCTCATACTTTCAAAGCATGAAAACGTGAAATACGTTGTGCATAGACGCCAACTGAGGTGGTAAAGCCAGACGGTATGCTACCTCCCTATTCCTGTCAAGGATCTCAAATGGTCTAATGAAACGCGGCGATAGTTTCCCGCTACGATCAAACCTCATCAAACCTCTACGTGATGAGACTTTCAAAAACACATGGTCCCCCACTGCAAAGTCCAACGGTCTCCTCCTCTGATCAGCATAGCTCTTCTAACGACTCTGAGCAGTCACTAGACATTGATGAATCATAGTGACCTTCTCTATCGTCTCCCACACCAAGTCGGGTCTCAAAACGGTGGTCTCTCCCACATCTACCCAACACACAAGCGATCTACACGGCCTACTATACAAAGCCTCATACGGTGCTATCCCAATACTGGATTGATAACTGTTATTGTATGCAAACTCTACCAACGGTAGATGATCTTCCCAAGAACCCCAAAAATCAAGTACACAGGCTCTCAACATATCTTCTAAAATCTGTATGGTCCTCTCAGACTGACCGTCTATCTGTGGGTGAAAAGCTGTGCTAAAGGTCAAGCTTGTCCCCAAAGCCACCTGATGACTCTGCCAAAAGTGAGATGTAAAGCGCGGGTCTAGATTAGAAATAATAGTCACAGGTACTCCGTGTAGCCAGACTATCTCACAGATATACAACCTACCCAGTCTGTCCACTAAATCATTTACACGAATGGGAAGAAAATGTGTAGATTTCGTCAATCTATCAACTACAACCCAAACAGCATTGTGTTCCTTCGGCGATCGAGAAAGTTCTCATACAAAATCCATCGTGTCGTTCTCACACTTCCACTCAGATATCGGCAATGGCTGTAACAATCCTACCGATCTCTGGTGTTCCACCTTTACCTAGTGACAAGTAAGGCACCGAGACACAAACCGAATCACGTCTTCATTCCTAACCACCAGAACTAACGGCGCAGATTGTGATACATCTTTGTACCTCCTGGATGCACTACAAGACATTAATGATGGAAGTCATGTTGTACCTCGGCACGACACGACTCTGGTACAAACAATCTCCCTGTCAATCTCAAACTCTGATCTGGGCTCACAGCCCATCCCGCAGTGTCCGTCCCACTAGCAATGCGATCCCGTATCATCTGAGCCTCCTGATCAGTCTGCTGAGCCTCTAGCACGCGTGCAACCAATGTAGGCCGTGAAGCTACTGAAAATAAGGTCGCGCCCCTCCTTGTCTCCCTAAGACATAGATCAAACTCACCAATGTCTCTAAGCATACCCCACACTCTCATAGCCATGGAAGCTAATGTACCATGAGATCTCCTACTAAGAGCGTTGACCACAACATTGGCTTTCCCTGGGTGGTACGGTAAGTCAAAGTCGTAGTCTTCCAACAACTCCATCCATCGTTATTGGCGTAAATGCCAGTCTTTCTGCGAAAACAAGTATTTTAAGCTCTTGTGATTAGAGAAAACCTCGAAGTGCTCACCATAAAGATAGTACCACCATGTCTTCAAAGCAAAGACCATGGCTGCCAACTCCAGATTATGTGTCGGATAGTTCTTCTCATGGGTCTTCAACTATCGAGACCCATGCCACAACCTTACCTCCCTACATCAAAACGCAACCCAGACCCTCATGTGATGCGTCTTAGTACACTGCATAACCTAAACCTTGATCAGGAATAATCAACACTGGAGCACTGGTCAATCTCCGCTTCAACTCCTGGAAAGCCAACTCACAGGGTTCATTCCACACGAACATAACTCCCTTCACGTAAGACGCATCATCGGTGCTGCAAGTCTAGAAAAATTCTTCACGAACTGCCAATAGTAGCTTGCCAAACCCAGAAAACTGCAGATTTCAAAGACATTTTTCGGTCACTCCCAATCTATCACGGCATCAGTCTTCGAAGAATCCACTGATATCCTATCTTTCGACACCACATGTCCAAGAAATCTCACCTCTGACATTCAAAACTCGCACTTCTCGAACTTCGCATACAAGCGATGTTCTCTCAGAAGCTGTAGGACAACACGCAGATGCTCCTCATGCATCTCCCTCATGGGTGAATAGATAAGAATATCACCCACGAACCCAACCACAAAGCTGTCTAGATACAGGTGGAAGATACGATTCATCAAACCCATAAACGTCAAAGGAGCGTTCATCAAATCGAACAGCATAACCAGAAACTCATAGTGACCATAACGAGTCCAAAAGGCGGTCTTCGCTATGTCTTCGTCCCTAATCCTTAGCAGATGGTACCCTGACCTCAAGTCAATTTTTGAGAAGCAGCTCAACCCCTTCAACTGATCAAACAAGTTATCAATCCTCAGCATAGGATACTTGTTCTTCACCGTTACCTGATTAGCTTCATGTAGTCTATGCACAGTCTCAAGGACCCATCCTTCTTCTTCACAAAAAGAGCTGGAGCTCCCCACATCGACGTACTCGGACGTACAAACCCTTTGTAAAGCAACTCCTGAAGTTGTACCTTAAGTTCTTACAACTTAGCTGGTACAAAGCGGTAAGATGGCATAGAAATGGGAGTAGCTCGAGGAACCAGATTAATAGAGAACTCTACATCACGGCTCGGAGGCAACTCGAACAAATCATCAGGAAAGACATCTAGGTAATCACAAACCATGGGGGTAACTCCCCTCGAACCCCAACCATCTCATCTAACATGTAAGCAGAGAAGAGAAACCCTAAATCCCCTCGCTTCCGAGCAACATTGGGCATGGACACCAAGCCCTCATCCTGATCACCCACAAAATAAAAGCAGTCACCCTCAGGCGTACAAATCGATACCCTTCGTCGATCGTAATCAATAAAGGCACGGTAGGTAGTCAACCAGTCCATCCCTAGGATGACATCAAACGTGGTCATGTCTAAAATGATAAAGTTAAACTCTAAACAATGACCGGCAACCCCCAACTCGCAAGATCTACAAACTCTACGCAACACCACATTTCCACTGACCGAGGTCTCTACACTCAATGCACTACCCAACAAGTCTGCCTCTAACCCCAATGCACATGCAAAAGCAGAGAAAATAAATGAATGTGATGCTCCCGTGTCGATAAGAACACTGACACATGATCTATATACTAAGAGAGTACCTCTAATCATAGATGGAGTAGCTATAGCATCGGGCACAACTAGTGCTTTGAAAGCACTGGGATCAATAAGAACATATGCTCTGCCCTGTGGTGCTCTAGCCTGCCCACTGTAACCCTGGGCTATTGACTCACTGACAGTGCTGAAGCACCGTCTTCTACAAACCTAGACATCTGAGCCCTAGGTTGCTACAAAGTTTTTCGTCTCTGTGCAGATGGAACAACTGACACTCTTGTCGCACTCTGAATACTTCCTTCTCGGGGATAGTATCTACAAATGTGCCCAGACTTACCACACCCAAAACATACTGGTAGGTCTCTCTCTTGAGATTGGACAGGCGCTAAACTATGGACCTGACCCTTCTGCAGGCACTCAGATGAACGATGCTCTAGCTGTCCGCATCGATAACAAATATGCTCCCTCTGCTCCGACCTTCCTATCAAGGCCACTGAAAGTGCAGGTGTAGATAACTTTGGCTGATATGAATGCACAGATTGAGAACCCGAACCAGTCGACCTCTAGCACTTTTTCTCGCGCCTATAGAACTGTGTACCTCCATCACCCTGCTAGCTCTTACTCACCCTAGCTCTATAGCTCTTTGCCATCGAGTTTTCTACTCAGATAGCAGCTTCCACCATCTCAATGTAGACACACAAATCCAACGCTGCAATTCTTTCCTTGATGGAAGGTCAAAGGCCCCTTTCAAACCTTTTAGTGCGCAACTCCTCCGTTGACACCACCTCAGATGCAAATCGCAACACATTCGAGAACTTGGCTTCATACTGGACCACCTCTGAAATTTTCTCATTGCCACAGAGGCCCTTATCTCAGGAGTCCACACTCCAGCCCTAGCCGCCTCAACCATCACTCTCATTGTAGCAAGCATCTTCTGTACCATGTCATCACCGCCCACAGGTTCTTATGGGGCATGAATGTCCCCTTCTTCCGGAACCTGAACATATGCACGACCTCAACCACGTTCTCCCCGCGTGGACATAATTCTATATGAAGGCAACATGACAAGTTAAGCTTTCATACAACATGCTATCACTAACATAAAAACATAACACACAAACATGCTAACATTGTAAGTGTTAGGGTTGGTATACTGAAAATTATTTTTAGTATTTAATTTTATTTTAATAAAATTAATTTTCTTTTTTTTGAGAATCTTTATGAGCAGTGTATGTGTATCATTTCTTTAATGTTATACATAGATGTCTGATATTCTATATAGTATTTTATCTGGTGTGTAGAGTACGGTTTGCACACAGAAGATCATATTTTAGGTTCTTACAGAATATAAGTTTTATGTTCATAGTTTAAATGAAAATGGACATACCATCGATACGACTATAGCACAGAGTTTTAGTAGGCCTGTCTTAGTTACGGGGAATAGATAATAGCGTCGTCTATTGTTTCGACTCTCTGTGCTAGTACACTGTGTGTATTGAACAAGACATTTGGGGTAATTAATTTTATACTGACTATATAAATTAATTCACACCCTAAGGTTATTATGAATAGTGTTTATCCCCTTAATCCTAAAATAATTATTGATTTGCATGTATTTAACATTCGTTGTTTTTATTCATTAGAGGGTGCGATCTTATATGAGTCTATATTCCTGGTGAGATGGATAGCGGTATTATTTATATGAAAATTATTAATTATTGATGTAATCTACGTTCCGAAAGATCGGGATTGATGATACCCCTTTAAGGAAGCTTATAAGTTTTGAACGGGCCAAACCCTGCAGGTAGATTTGATTATCTGACGGTCAAATAAGTTAAGCGAAAAAGCTTAAGGAATATCAAGATGCTGATTAAATTAAATTGTCAGTAATTAAATTTAATTGGCGGGTATCGAAAATCTTAACGTGAGGAGAAATGGTATGTATTTAATAATAGAATCTCAACGCAAGAAAGTCTTAAGATTATGGGTCAGAGTACAATTATAATTCTTTAGTGGTATGACCTGTAATTCAGTATTTTATAAAAATTACAGAAACTATCGCGCCCCAACCCCCGGGTCACGTGAACTCCACTTGATAACCTAACTTTACGGAATAACCAAGGAAACTCGATTTATGGTTAGAACCTCCTTTAAAGAAAAGAAATTCCATTTCAAAACTTCAAAAATAATCTAAGTATATTTCTTAAAAATTTCGGCAGAGTCTCCTCTGTTTTTCAGACTATCCCAATTTTTCCTGTAAACGTGTTGAATCCAAACAACATTTTATACTCAGGCACCGCCAGGATTCCAACTCACAAGCACAATTTAGCTCCATAAAAATAAATACCATTCCCCAGCTTATTAATAAACTATCATCCATATTGCTTATAAAGATTACATTCATCCAAAGGAAAATTCTCAAATTACATATAGCTTCACAATGTGAATCATCAAAACAAATGCATCTAACCAAGTATATTTGCATGAGTAATATCTTAAAAGTCTTTACACTTTACAAAAAGTACACGTCTCCATCATAAAAAAATACAAAGATCCCGTTTTTCATTCTTCAAACTTTAAAATGCCTATGCGCCTACTCCTTTTATTATAACCTGAAAAACATTGGGTATATACACCCTGTGCCGAAACTCATAGGATAAAAACTAAAGATAGTGCAATGCATGATTTGTGAGGTGTTAATGGCATGCTATAATGCAATCATAATTAAATCATGTTTATAACCTATTCTTTATTTGTCATCTCTTCATCCTTTGTTTACTTAATCTTTACCCTTTCTTATTTAATTCATTCACCATATTTTTATTATGTCCACCTTTGATTGAAGTTCCACGCTCACCCATAATAAATACTGAGCCATTTTCTTATTTCTTTCGTCTTACATTCTTTCAAATTTTCTTCGTTCTCGTTTTCATTTCCATTCTTTAGGTGCATTACCCAACATTTAGACTTACATCTTTTATAAATACTATTCATTTCTCTTTCTATTTCCTTATTTTTTGTTATGCTCTTTACTTATTCTTTTGTTTCCATTTCCATTCTCTTCTTTCTTAACATAAATCACAATTCTCTTTGTCTTTCTTTAGTTCTTGCTTTCATTTTTTTATTCTCTTTAATCAGTAACAAAATACTAACTCACCTCTTATCTATTATTTAACCATTAACTGTCTTTCTCATTCTTTAATTCTTTTAATTCACATTTCACTTTCTTTTCATCAATCAAAATACTGAACCGACGTCGAGTGCAGCTTATAGAAAATTCCTCCATATTCCCCCAATAGGCTACGCAAAGCCATTGGGTAATAGATAGCTCTGTAACTCACCACGACAACCTCCATGACAACCTCCTTTTTCGGTTTCCCTGAGGAACACCAACTGGTAGGCAACCCACACACACCTTTTCAGGGACTAAGCCGATGGGTAGGGTTCCCTACTTGCGCAAGTTTCTGGTCTTTCACCGCAAAGCTAGTCAAGCCCAACTTAAATCTCATCCACATCAATCATCCTTGGTTCAATATTTGATTAATTATATCAGTATTCATCAATCAACCGGGAGTCCATCTCCCTAATTCAATTTCATGATCACATCATTTTCCTTCTCATTCACATTTGTTACATTATTCTGTTTCCAATCCCATATTATCAATAAACATAATTGTTACACATTCATTCAATTCATCAATTCGCATTCATCTCTTAAATCTGTATCTTTCCAATTGTATAGTAATTATTCTTCGTGTTTGACTTTAAAAATATCAGTTTAAAGATATCAGTTCCATATTCTTTATCCATTGTATTACACATTTCACACATTTAAACACATTCATTTCATTTCATTCATTCTTTTGATCATTGTACTTTTCACATCTAAGTCTCAAATCTTGTCTCATACTCGTTCATCAAGTATTATTATTAATTTATCTTTATTACATTTCCATTTAATGATTTCAATCTTAGTTATTGATTCAACTATAAGTCCATAAGTCTCATCTTACAAGGTTCAAGTGAATGATCATAAATTTTCCATTTAACATTTTATTCAATCATTCATCATCACACTATGATTTTATCATAATCGTATTCAATTCGTGCACTAAAACTCACAATAGAGATTGAATCTAATTATTTTGTATAACTAATTCTTGAAATCGTCTAAATTCATAACTTATTTATCCATCTATTCCATAACCAACCCCTTTCTCATACAAAACTAAATTACATATCTTAAATTTTCATTTCCTCAATCACAATTCTCCAAAAATTTTCTTGTAAAGTAATTTAAAGTGGTTAATCATTTAGATGTCTAATCCGAACCATTAACTAGAGTTTTATTAAACTCAAGCTTTGTTTCAATCCAAAATATAACTTTAGTAAAAATCCAATAACCCAGAGCTTTATTCAAAAAGTCTAACTCTTGCAGTCAACCTTTTAAATTAATCTAAAGTTCACTATTTCAACCATCCATTCCTTTAATAATTTTTCTTTCAGAGAAATATAATACAAACCCATGAGCTTAAATTTTTATTATAAAACACCAATTCTTAGGATTCCTAAACTCTCATTCCATGAAATTCATGACCAAAACACTATTCTAAATTTCTCAAATTCACATACTCAGTTTACGAATAAATTCGAAGAAATTTGACGTTAACTCCAGCATTCTACATTTTACCAGTTAGGATTGAACTTATTCAATTTACTTAATCTTCATGCGATTCAAACCTTCAAAAGCCCAACTAGGTTTTGTGTTCTAGTTCTCTCCAACTTTAACTCAAGATCATAAATTCATTTCTCTTTTCTCAAAATTTATATCTAGGGTGATTTATTCATTTCTCCAGCTTCTCTAATTTATTTATCCTTTTGACATGGCTTCAGTGAAGACAAACTAGTTATACCAAAACTAACTAGGGCTTAATTAAACTTTCCAAATCCTTAGGGCTTTGCTGGTATATGAACTTAAAATCGACACAAATCAGATCAAAACGTTGAGACCCAGACCCGTCTCTTTTTTAGATTTATATGTAAATGTTGTGTTTTGCATATATTGTTCAGTGTATGATTTATTCGCTTTGATGCATGTTTAAGTTTATCTGGGCATGCGGGGTCGGTTCCTGGGGTTGTAGGGAGTTGTAGTGCGAATTTCAAATTTAAAAAAAAAAGATATTTTGGAGGCTTATAAATATCGGAACTTAGATATTTTCTAAAAAGATATTTTGAAAACTTAACTCCTAAGTTTCCTCCAAATTTTTCTCTGCCTTCTCTCTAACTTCTCGGGGGCCTGGAGCTTGGTTTTTGACAGACAATCTGCTGATCCTTAGTATCGGCATCGAGGGCTTCACATCCATCCAGTCAGAATTTGATTCTGACGAAGCTCGGATTTGCACGTGGATCGAGACGTCGAGTTTTTGACCCAACAAGGTAGGATTTTAGATTCTACTATTGTATGAGGAATATATATGTAATCTTATGTTGTTTTACCATGTAAAAACGTATGAAAAGATTATTTGTGTTTTAGATCTAGTTTTGGGTTAAAATCGTTTTTTGGCGTTTAGGGGGATGAAACCGTGTTTTGAGGGTTTCTTTTGTGGCTTTCTTGTAAGCTTGGGCTTACATATCCTTATGGGGATAAAATACAGGAGTTTGGAGGTTTGATTTGAGGTTTAGAAGCAAAAAAACCAGTGAACCCGTAGCCAAAAACATTTTCTAGGCTGGTTCAGTCAATTGGACCCCTAAGTTCAGTCGACTGGATCATCATTTGGTGAGTTCAGTCGACTGAACATGGGGGGTTAGTCGACTGAAGTTCTTTCTATTTTGGTTCCCTTTTTCCAGTGACATATTTCAGTCGACTGGGGGCTTGGGCCAGTCGACTGTATTCCTGTGCGGGCTGATGGTGTTGTTTTGGTGATTCGGGGGTTGGGTTTTGGCTTCCCTCTTTTCCTCGGATGGGTTTAAAGGTGATAGATTCGTGGAATCTCGCATTGTGTAGGTTGACTTTCAAATGGTTGGTTCAAAAAGGAGTGTTTATGAAAACCTTTGGGAAAACGTGTTTGTTCAAGGTTTGGAGCTAACCTTTGGGGTTGAGTCTCAACTTCTAAAACATTTTGATAGAAATATGTGTTTACATGTTTTGGTTTGATCTCTATGGTTCATGGATTGGATCACATATTATACATATGTTGTATATCTGCTTTATGGGTTGGTTTTGAAATGTTATCCATAGATGTACAGGGACAACGGGTCTGTGAGTGGACATCCATTGCTCCTTGGTGAAAGTTCAGAAACGTGCGCAGAGTAGGTCCCTATGTGCCTTCGGGTTAATCCCCATAAACGAGGTTGGTGGTTGCTTAGTGCCCTCAAGTGTGACCCCGTAAATTAAGTCGGTTGCCTCCGTTAATAGCGTTATTATTGTAACTCCGTATAGAACCTATCATTACTAAACCTACGGGTCAAGGGTAATGGACGAGAGTCTATAGTTGTTACCTTTGTCGATGTGGCAGAGTCGGT
>JAULJZ010185838.1:0-21707 GCA_032270985.1 Heliamphora pulchella | reverse complement strand
AATTCTAGCAAACTATTGCCTTCAAAGCTAAGACAACTACAAAATATCTGCTTCTTTATGTTTTTAACACCCTCAACTTACATTTGGTTTTTTACTTAAGCCTATCAAATATTTGGTTTTAGTTGTGGGGATTATTGTTATTAGTTATGAAGTGGTTCCTGCATCAATAAAGAATGGTGAAAGTGATTGCAGGCATTGCATTTTGAAAGGTTTTATTTCCATTACGTGGAAGTTGCCCGTTACAATCCAAATCGTTGACGAATAGAATAGTGAACTTGTATTCCTTGTGCGATTGAATTTTTAAATCCTTCTTTTAAAAATAAATAAAAAATAAACTGCACAAGATGCATTATTTTTAAAATTTAGTTATCATGTTGTAGGTTCCAGCCCAATTATAATAAGTTTGTCCATAAACGTTTCATTTGGACCTTGAGACATGCAAGACATTTGTTTCCTCATTTTGTGTGTAAAATATCTGGCTTTCATTGCTTTTATTTTGATTAAACAGATAACTTATGATTATTTTGATTAAACAAATAACATATGATTATCCATGTCCCTTCTTCCTCAGGTGGGTTTAATATTGGGGGTTCTTTAAGGAAAATAAAAGTGCCAAACAATGCAGTAACTATCCAAAGTACGATGAGGATCAAACAAATCACAAGTTCAATCCATTTTATAAACCCAAACCCAAAAAGACAAAAAAAAAAAAAAAAAGAGGGAAGGGGGGAACCCAAAAGGAAATCCACCACTCCCGATATCAATCCAAACAAAACCAATTACCGAATTGAAACACCTAACCTCACAAAATAATCCATTGTATTGAAATGCAAATATATATAAAAAAAACTTTGTTGACAATAATTTGTTATAGAAAACTGAGGAGAGTTAAATCCGAAATATATAATTCAAAACAATAGCGGGAGAAATTTGAACGAGGACGGAGAAAGCAACTATGAAAAGTAAATGAGAGAGAGAGAGAGAGAGAGAACCTGTTTCCTACGGTTTCGACGATGGCGAGCGGCAGTTGCAAGCAGCGGTGGTGGCGCAGTGGTGGCGCGAAGAGAGAGGGAGCTACGGGGGAGAGACAACGACAGAAGACGATTAAAGCTGTAGCCGGCAGCAGGGTAGAAGACGACGGCGATGGAAGATGGTCGCGACAGAGAGAATACCACTGTGCAAGGGGAAGAGGGGTAGACTGAAGAGTGATAGCCGTGAATTGAAAGGGGAGTGAATTGAACACGCGTGAAGAGGAACATGTATTTTAGATTTTGGTTTAGATTAGAAGACAAATTAATTTTTAGCCTCAATTAAAATAAAAATAGTGATTTTAATTTTTATATATTTTTTATTTATTTATTCTTGAATTTGTTCGAAAAAATAAATATTTAAAATTTTTTTGAAAAGATAAACAAATCTACTAAATATGAAATACAAATACATAAATTTAGTTTATAAATTTATTCTAGGTAAATTTAAATTTTTTTGTTTTCTTAACTTTTTATAGAAATTTTCTAATTTTTTAAAATTTTCTCGGTATGAAAATTTAAAGTTTATAATATTTGTTTTTATTTATCTATTTTGGATTCGTTTCATAAAATAAATTTAAAAATAACATTTTATCAAAAGATTAAAAACCTACTAAATACAAAAGAAAGAAAAATAAATTTAGTTTATTAGATTATTTTGGGTAATTTTTCAATTTTTTTTTTATCTTTCTATAGATTTTTTAATTTTTATTAATTTTTCTTCGATAAGATAAATTAAAAAGATAAGATTTTAATTAATTAAATAAATAATATAAAATAAATTAATCGGTACAAAAATTATCTCAAATAACTATTTTTTAGCGTATTTTTTCTTACAATGGTAAAATACCTTTTCAAATGACTATTTTTTACGTCCAACTTTTGGCGACGATAAAAGTCGTCTCAAAAGACTCAATTTTTTGCGTCAAATTTCTGCGTCGACAAGTAAACCGTCGCAAATGATCTATTTTTGCTGCCACCTTATCATCACGACAGGAAACAACTGTCGCAAATAAACCATTATTGATGACCAATTTCGTTGCGACGGCAACAAAACCGTCTCAAATGGTATTTTTTGCGGCCACTTTAAAGACGGTCAAAAACCATCGCAAAAGACCTATTTTTTGATACGGTAAATTATAACAGTTGAAAAAGTCGTCTTAAAAGACCCAATTTTTGCATCCAATTTCTACGTCGGCCATCGCAAATGATCGAATTTTTGCTACCACCAAGTTATGATGGGAACCAACTGTTGGAGACAAAACTGTTAAGATAATTATTTTTGTAAATAATTTTTGGTAAAAAATTAACTGGACGGGCAAACGCCGAAACAAATTCCAGATAAAATTTTTGACATTAAACGATCAAAATTAAAACCCGTGCAACCACAGTTAATTTAGAAGAATACTTTTTTTCGGTCGAATCTTCAACTACGAGTTTGATTCCGAGTTGAAGCTCTCATCAAACCTTCTACTATATTCCCTTATACGAATCTCGGATATAGTGTGGGTTATAAACCTCTAAAAACTCGTACAGACAGAACCTGAACAACTTTAGTCTTGAAAACAAGTTATGAAATTGGTTTAACCAACTCGCATATTTATAGAGTTATAACGGGGACCTGTAGAGTAATTACGAGTAAGATTTTCAGTGAAACACAGACACCTATAAGCGATTTTCACAATTAAGCAAATCTCATACAAGTATCTGTAATTATAAAAATCTTACAGCGATTACTGTAATTTTCATAAAACACTGAATTACAGTTCACACCACTAAAGAACTATAATTGCACTCTGATCCATAATCTCAAGACTTTCTTGCATTGAACTCTTGTTATTAAATGCTAAACATTTCTTCCCATGTTAAGATTTTCGATACCTACCAATTAATTATTGACAATTTAATTTAATCGGCATCTTGAAATTCTTTATGCCCTGCCACTTAACTTATTTGACTGTCGGATAATTAAATCCACCTACAGAATTTTGGCCCAGCCAAAACTTATAAGTTTCCTTAAGGGGGTACCGTCAATCCCGATCTTTTGAGACGTGGATTCTGTCAATAATTAATATTTATCATATAAATAATACCGTTATCCAACTCACCGAGAATATAGATCCATATAAGATCGCACTCTCTAGTAAATCAAAACAACGAATATTAAATATACGCAAATTAATAATTATTTCAGAATTAAGAGTATAAACACTATTCATAATAATTTTGGGGTGAAAATTAATTTATATAGTCAGTATAAAATTAATTACCCCAAATGTCCCGTTCAATATACACAAAATATACTAGCACAGAGAGTCAGAATAAAAGATGACGCTATTTTCTGTTTCCCATCACCAAGACAGGCCTACTAAAACTTGTGCTATAGTCGTTCTGATGGTATGTTCATTTCATCTAAACTGTGAACATAAAATTTATATTTTGCAAGAATCTAAAATTTGATTTTCTGTGTGTAAGCCGTATTTTACACACCAGATTAAATACTATACAGAATATTGGGCATCCATGCATAATATTAAAGAAATGATATACATGCATTACTCATTAAGATTATCATAAAATAGAAAATTAATTTTATTAAAATAAAATTAAATACTAAAAACATGATTTTCAGTATTCCAATCCTAACAATGTCCGACTTATACTCAAAATTATGCTGCCATATATCTGACTCTCATGACCTCTACATGACTATCAAAAGTTTTAGCCGGTAAACTCTTTGTAAAAGAATTTGTAAGGTTGTCTCCTGATGTAATCTTGATCACAGCAACATCACTTCTCTGTACAATTTCTCGTATCAGATGATACTTACGCTTAATGTGCTTTCTTTTCTTGTGGACCATTGACTCTTTCAAGTTTGCAACCGTTCTGCTATTCTCACAATAAAGTGTAATAGCCAACTGAACTGAAGGTACCACGTCTAGATCCAACAAGAAGTTCCTGAGCCAAACGATCTCATTGGCTCCTTCAGAAGCTGTCACATACTCGGCCTCTATGGTGGAATCAGCAATGTAGGACTACATGACACTCCTCTAACTTATAGTTCCACCTCCTAAGGTAAACGCATATCCTGAGGTAGACTTATGAGAAACCTTGTCAGACTAAAAATCTGAGTCTGTGTACCCCAAAAATAGTAGATTGTCTGCCTGGTAAACCAACATATAGTTCATAGTTCTTTTCAGGTACTTGATTATATTTTTTACCGCAGTCTAATGCTCATGCTCTAGGTTAGACTAATATCTGCTAACCATGCCAATGGCAAAATAGCTGTCGGGTCTAGTGCAACGTATAGCATACATGAGAATTTCTACTACCAAAGTATAAGGAACCACCTTCATCTTCTCTATCTCATCAGTTGTCTTAGGACACTGATTCTTGGATAGAGTGATTCTATTCCTGAAAGGGAAAACCCTTTCTTGAAATCCTGCATGCTAATATGAGTAAGGATACCATCGATATACTTTACTTGTGATAAACCCAAGATCTTTTATTTTCAATCTCGCACAAGCTTGAACCCAAGGATGTGATTGGCTTCTTCCAAGTCCTTCATATCAAACTACCCAGATAACCATACTTTAACCATAGATAATGCCCCACATCATTTTCGATGAGTAAGATATCGTCTACATAAACTATTAGAAAAATTATCATGCTTCCGTCATGCTTCTTCTACACACAGGACTCATCAGGACTCTAATCAATATAATAAGACTTTATGGCTTGATCAAATCGACTGTTTCAATACCTCGATACCTACTTAAGTCCATAAATGGATCTCTTAAGCTTATACAATATGTGCTCCTAGCCCTTTGTAATGAATCTGTCTGGTTGTATCATATAGAAACATTTGTCAAAACTTTCGTTAAGGAAAGCTGTCTTGACATCCATTTGCCATATCTCGTAATCGAAATGAGCAGCAATGAATAAGAGAATTCAGATAGATTTAAGCATGGCTACTGGTGAAAAGATTTTCTCATAATCGATCCCTTCTTTCTGAGTGAACCCTTTAGCAACAAGCCTAATTTTGAAGGTTTCAACCTTCCTGTCTGCTCATCTATTCTTTTTATAGATCCACTTGCATACAATTAGTTTTATCCTTTCGGGTAGTTCTACAAGTTCCCAGATCTAACTGGATTACATAGATTTCATCTTTAAATTCATAGCCATTTGTCAAAGATCTACATGTTTATCCAGAAGTGCTTCATTATAGTTACAAAACTCAACATCTAGTTCTGCTAGGATTCTGTCAAAAGACTCTCCCAAGAACATATACCGATTAGGTTGATGAACAATCCTCCCATTATGATGAGGCACTACCTGTGTCTGTGTAGTAGTAGTAGTAACAGAATATGCAGAATCTAAATCCTGTGCAGCAACACCCTGTTCATGATTTGCACCTATCCCGATAATCCTCCTACTACGACGAGGTAATGAGATATTAGTGACTTGTGATTTCTCTTTTATTCTACTGGTATTTTCTCTCATTTCTTTTAGAATAATATTGCTTTTGGGCTTGTAGTTCATAATATAATTATCTTATAAGAATCAGGCATTGGTACTAACAATGACCTTCTATTCTTTAAGATTATAAAACAATCCACCCTTCGTTCCCATGGAATACCCCATAAACAAATAGACTTCTGTCCTCGGTTCCTACTTATCTGCGTTTCCTTTCAACACATGTGCTGGACACTCCTAAATCTGAATGTGTTTCAAACTAGGCTTACGCCCAGTCCACAATTATGTGGGAGTAGAAGGTACTAACTTAGAAGGTACCAAGTTCAGAATATAAGCTACTATCTTTAAAGCGAGTTTCGAAAACGAATCGAGTAATCTTAAATAACTCATCATGGACCTTACCATCTCCATAAGAGTCCTATTTCTTCTTTCTGTTGCACTATTCTACTACGGAGTGCCAGGTGCAATTAACTGGGATATAATCCCCTATGATGAAAGGTAATCCTTAAACTCTCCAAAAAGGTATTTTCTACCATGATCAGATCGTAATAATTTGATACTTTTACCCAGACACTTCTCAAAACATTTAGACTTACGGTGCATCAGGTAAATATATCCATACCTTGAGTAGTCATCAATGAAACTGACGAAGTACTCAAAGTCACTTCTAACCCGAATTGTCATAAGACCACACACATCAGAATGAACCAGCTCCAATAATTTTTTAGCTTTATAGCCTTTGATCAAAAAGGGCCTCTTAGTCATCTTACCCTCTAAGCAAAATTCACAGGCTACAAGTGCCTCCACTTCTAATGAGCTCAAAGGTCCATCTACTACCAGTCTATTTATTCTTTTTAGAATAATATAACCCGAGCGTAAGTGTCAAAAAAACGTTTGGTTCTTTAAAGAAGGAAACATTTTCTTATTTGGTAAATTTAAAGAGTAATTCAATTTAGTTAGTTGTAGTGTATGAGATATAAGAGATACGACATACAGATCATCCACCAATGTACCAACACAAATAAAATATTTATTTTTCTTCACAATAACAGAGTCATCAAAATGAACAGAATATTTGTCATTTATTAAGCTCGAGATTGAAATTAAATTTTTTTTAATCGAAGGTACATAAAGACAATCTTTCAGAAGAAGTATCATATCTCTACTAAAACTAATAGTGACATCTCCTATTGCAACTGCTGCTACCCTTGTATTATTGCCCTTATGTAGGTATATTTTTTTATCACTGAACTGCCTGGTTTCCTGGAACCCCTGCAAAGAATTGCAGACATGATTAGTGCCTCCCGTATCTACACACCAGGTACCGGTAGATAACACCACTAAACATGTTTCAACCACCAGTGAATAGAAATTACCTGGTTTGTTTTGTTTACTGAGAAAAAATGGACATTGCTTTTTCCAATACCAAAACTGGTTACAGTGATAGCACTTGCCTCTCGACTTCTTCACACTAGCTTTTGGTCCATTAACTGCTTTTAAAGCTGTGTTTTGCTATGTTTCAACTTTTTTTTTCTTGCCTTTCGGCTTAAAGGAAGAACCTTTCTCAGCCACATTTACAGTACTTGACTTCCTAAGAATACTCTCGGTTGCTTGAAGTTCCTTAAGAAGTTCTGTTAATAAAAAGTTGAGCTTCTTCATGATGTAGTTTAGGCAAAACTACTTAAAACTTTCAGGCAGTGGCTGGAGTATGATATCGACCTGGGTTTCCCTGTCAATTTAAGCTCCTAGGATCTCCAGTTCATTCAGAAGACCGATCATCTTCAGAACATGATCCCTTACTGGAGTGCCTTCATCCATGTTTGCATTTATTAGAGATTTTATGGCCACCTGCGTAGCAGCACGATTTTGATCCCTAAATATTTCTTTGAGGTTCATTATCATGTCATATGTGCTGGGCATAGATAGATGTAGATGCTACAAAACATTTGACGTTGAAGTCAAAATCTAACAGCAAGCCATCTAATCAGTTTTCTACCACTTTTGATGGGCTTGGGTTTCCTGTTCAGTCACCCCCACATTAGGTATCGTGGACATATCTCAGTTAACACAAATTTGTAATCCTCAGCAGTTAATATAATGTCCAAATTTCATTTTCAGTCAACATAATTTGGTCCCGTAAGTTCATTTTCTATGAGTATAGAATCGAGTGGGTTGAAAGCCATTTAAATATTGAGAATCACATAATTAAAATACCATTAATTATGATAAGTAAAATTTTAAATTTATTTTAAATTAGTTTGCTCTACCATTTTAAAATAAATTCGCCAGTAGTCCGGTATTCCGTAATAGCATGCCTCGATGCAATGACGTCTATTATCTATTGTTTGTCCAGACAGGTCAATTCCTTTTAATTTTACTATCTAGGCAATTGATCCTGTCAACTAAAATTAAATAACTGACATAGTTTCGGTCCAGTATATAATAGTAGTAACTTAGATGGAGATGATACTATTATATACAACTAAATGTTAATCATTACCTAATCCCAAATCAATCGCTTCACAATGAACCATTCAGATGGAAAAGTGAACCACACTAACAATTATTCAGAATTATTTTCAAATGAGGTTTGTACTAGCAATACCCTAATTAATCTGTCCGTTGAGAAGGAAAGCTTTACTGTGAACACGCAAGATTTAATTACATCGCCTACAAACTAGTGGTGAAGACCGTAGAATTTATCTGTAAATAAATTTTCTCTCCCACTTAGATTTTTAAAATAATTTTTAGGGTTATAAAAAATTATTTAATTAAAATAAATTTATTAATTTCAAAAATCACATAATCTGAAAGAATCAAATATCTTTCCGTGTACATAATTTCAAAGATTCTGATTTGCCAAATAATATTTTCGTGTGTAAAAGCGTAACAAATAAAATTTAATAAATGTACAGTTTTTTCTTCAGCTTTTTAGCTAAGGTAGTGATTAAAGATATTTATTTATTTTATTTTTTATTCCATATTTTTGGAAAAATAATAATTTATTTCGATTAAATATTTTTTTATTTAATTAATTAAAAATTCAGAATTAATTTTTACATTTTTTCAAGATATCTAATTTTATAAAAAAATCATCTTAAACGTGATATTTTGTAAAAAATAAAATATTTAAAGTTTTTTTATTTAATTAAAAAAATTAATTTTATTTTTTATTATAAAATATTTTAATTAAAATCGAATTTACTGAATTAATTAAATTAACAGGATAAATAAAACAGATATGCAACATCCACGCAATTCATATATATATAAACACGATATGCATATATCCTAATTTTATTATCAAAGAGAAATGCTGAAACGTTTCAGTTTCAGTTTCTTGTAAAGGATAAGCTGTAATAATTTTCTTTTTTGTCAGTTTGCTATATTCTAATTGCATCAGGCTTCTCTGATACTCTGTGATATACAAGTATATCATATATCAGTATAATAGAACCACCACCGACCACCACAAACCGTCACCGGCGCCACCAAGTCACCACCTTCAGGTAGCTTTTTTCGCCACATCTGTGCTCCATTTTCGACGCTTTTTATACCGAAAAATGGCTCTCAAAAAGTAGTATTTTTCTGTCAAAAATTTTCTTGGAAACTACCCAGGAAATAGCCCAAAAAACTTCCTGAACCACTGCCATCGCCCAAGCTGTGCCACCGCCCTAAACAGTAGGCTGTTTGGGCTTTTTTCAGTATTTTTTTGCTCCCGTTTTTTTCGAAAAAATAGCTCAAATAAGTAGTTACACAATCTTCAAAAAACGTCTCGAAAATAGTTCAAAAAAATTCTGAAAACCAGCCCCAAAGGCTGCTGCCCGGTTCTTCCTGTTACCACTGCTGCCGTATCCTTTTTCAACCATTGTTTGGTCTGATTTTTTATGGTTTTTAGGCAGTGTTTTGAGGTATGTTTGCTGCTATTTTATGCCTAAAAAATTACTCAAAAAATAGTTCAAAAAATGAGCCAAAAAATCATCAAAACCACTACTGAACTGCCGTCGGTGGTGTTGCTGTTTTGCTGACTTTTTTGCTATTTTTTGACTTATTTTTGCTACTATTTTTAATGCATAAATACTGTAGACAACTCACCGAAATTTTTTTTTTAAAACTATTAAAAAACTTACCGCGATCCGTGGCCCGTAAAAATCCAAAATCACCGCCAGTGCCGCCGTCGTTTTTTGTGTTCTTGGATATATTGAACTTGTTCATAAATAATATAAATAAATATTTAAAAATATAAAACTAGATATTACATTGATCCTATGTCCCGTAGGCTCACATTTGATTTATTATGGTCAATCTCCGTGATTAAAAAAAATAATTATCATATAAAACTATTCAATCACACATGAATAAACAGATGATCATAAAACTGAAATTAGAACGCCTATAAAACTAAATTAGTACAGTTCTAAAATTATCCAGGCTCGATAAACCATAAACAAAAAATAAAATGGCTTTGATACTAATTGTTGAAGGCAAAACTACCAATATCATTATTTGGGCAAATGATTTTTGGTAAAAAATTTAACAGGACGGGCAAACGTCAAACGAGCTCCAAATAAAACTTGTGCAACCACAGTTAATTTAGAAGAATACCTTTTTTCAATCGAATCTTTAATTACGAGTTTGATTCCAAGTTGAAGCTCTCGTCAAACCTTCTACTGTATTTTCTTATGTAATTTTCGGATATAGTTTGAGCTATAATCCTCCGAGAACTCATATCGGCATAATCTGAACAGCTTTGTTCTTCAAAATAAGTTATGAATATGGTTCAGCCTACCTGCATATTTATAGGGCTACAGTAATGACCTGTAGAGTAATTATGAGTAAAACTTTCAGTGGAACACAGGCACCCATTAGCGGTTTCTGCAATTAAGCAAATCTCATAGTGGTATTTGTAATTATAAAAATCTTGCGGCAGTTTTTGCAATTTTTATAAAATACTGAATTACAGTTCACACCACTAAAGAACTATAATTGCAGTCTGACTCATAATCTCAAGACCTTCTTCCATTGAACTCATATTATTAAATGTTTAACATTTCTCCACACGTTAAGATTCTCGATACCCACCAATTAAATTTAATTACTGATAATTTAATTTAATCAGTATCTTGAAATTTCTTAAACCCTTCTGCTTAACTTATTTTACAGCCGGATAATCAAATCTACCAGCAGAATTTGGCCTGCTCAAAACTTATAAGTTTCCTTAAGAGGGTATCGTCAATCCCGATCTTTCGAGACATAATTCCATCAATAATTAATATTCACCATATAAATAATACTGCTATTCAACTCACCAGAAATATAGACCCATATAAGATCGTACCATCCAATGAATCAAAATAAGAAATATTAAATATACGCAAATCAATAATTATTTCAAGATTAAGAGTATAAGCACTATTCATAATAAACTTGAAATGTAAATTAATTTATATAATCAGTATAAAATTAATTACCTAAAATGTTTCATTCAATATGTACAAAATGTACTAGCACAAGGAGTAAGAACAATAGACGATGCTATTATCCGTTCCTCGTAACTAAGATAGGCCTACTAAAACTCTGTGCTACAGTAGTTCCGATGGTATGTCCATTTCTATCGAGACTGTGAACATAAAATTTATATTCTGTAAGAACCTAAAATCTGATATTTTGTGTATAAGTCGTACTCTACACACCAGATTAAATACTGTACATAATATTAAACATCCATGCATAATATTAACGAAATGACATACATACATTGCTCATTAAGATTTTTATAAAATAAAAAATTAATTTTATTAAAATAAAATTACATACTAAAAATATAGTTTTCAGTATACCAACCCTAACACCAATCGTCTTAAATAACCATTATTTGCGATCAATTTCTTTGCGACGGTAACAAAACCGTCTCAAAAGGTCATTTTTTGCCACCAGGTTATACTACGATCACCCACCGTCACGAAAAACCTTTTTTTTGAGATGGTAAATTATACCCGTCGCCAAAGGTACTATTTGAGACAGCAATGGTCGCCAACACAAAAAGTTTTGAAGCAAAAAGTGTTTTTTCTTGAAGTATTTTGCTAAAGATCTGTATCTTTATCCTAGAGTACTTCATTGTAGTTACAGGGTTAGGTATCTAGTTCTGTCGGGATCTTGTCAAAAGACTCTTCCATGAACATATGCCGATTAGGTTAATAAACGACCCTCCCACTACGATGAGAAACTAACTGTGTTTATGTGCTAACAGTAACACGCTGTGTAGAATCTGAACCCTGTGCACCATTACCCATATGCTCATCTGGCATGTTAATGGTAGCACCCTGTTCAGAATCTGCACTTGTCCGATAATTCTCACACTACGACGAGGTAATGGGATATCAGTTACTTGTGATACTTCTTTCATTCTTCTAGTTTTTCTTTTCAATTCTTTCAAAACAATTTTGCTTTTGGCCTGTGGTCCATAATATAATTTTCTTCGTAGAATTAGGCATTGGTGCTAACAATGACCTTCTGATCCTTATGATTATAAAGTAAATCACCCTTCGTTCTCTTGGGAGACCCCACAAAGAAACAAACTTCTGTCTTCAATTCCAACTTACCCGGTTCCCTTTCAGCACATGTACTAGAGACCCCCAAATCCGAATATGTCTAAAACTAAGCTTACGCTCGGTTCACAATTCCGTGGGAGTAGAAAGTACTAACTTAGAAGGTACCAAGTTCAGAATATAAGTCGCTGTCTCTAATGTGAATCTCCAAAATGAATCGGGTAATCTTGAATAACTCATCATAGACCTTACTATCTACATAAGAGTCATATTCCTTTTTTTTCCTGTACCATTCTATTGTGGAGTACCCGGTGCAATCAACTGGAATATAATACTTTCTGACGATAAGTAGTCTCTAAACTCTTCAAAGAGGTTCTCCGCACCACGGTTGGATCGTAGTGATTTAATACTTTTATCCAGACGCTTCTCTGCCTCCGCCTTCGCCTTAAATTCATTACATTTTTCAAAGCATTTTGACTTACGGTGTATCAGGTAAATGTATTCATATCTTGAGTAGTCATCAATAAAACTGATGAAGTACTCAAATCCATATCTAGCCCAGATTATCATATGACCATACACATCAGAATGAACCAGTTCCATCGGTTCTTTACCTCTATAGCCTTTGACCGAAAAGGGTATTTTGGTCATCTTACCCACTAAGTAGAATTCGCAAACTGGAAGTGCCTCCACTTCTAATGAAGCCAAAGGCCCATCTTCTACCTGTTTATTTATTCTTTTTAGATTAATATGACACAAGTTTAAGTGCCAAATAAACGTTTGGTTTATTAAAGAATGAAACTTTCTCTTATATGGTAAATTTGATGTGTTATTCAATTTAGTTAGTTATAGTATAAGAGAGATAGGAGATATAACATATTGATCATCCACCAATGTACCAGAATAGATAATTCATTTATTATCTTTAATAACCACAGAATTACTAAAATAAACTAAATATTCGTGTTTATCCAATCTAGAAATGAAAATTAAATTTCATCTAATGGAGGGTACATAAAGACAATATCTCAATATTAATACCCGATCTCTATTAAAATTGAGAGTGACATCTCCCACTAACTGCTGTCACCTTTGTATTATTGCCTATATGCAGGTAAATCTTTCCATCACTAAGTTGTTGGGTTTCTTAGAACCCCTGTAATGAATTACAGATATGATTAGTGGCTCATATATCTACACACCAAGTACCAGTAGATAACACCACTAAACATGTTTTCATAACTATTGAACAGAACTTACCCTGATTGTTCAACTTGTTCAGATAAACTGGATATTACTTTTTTCAGTGCCGTGTCTGGTTGCAATAAAAACATCTACCTTTCGGCTTTTTCATATTAGTTCTGTGCCCACTAACTACCCTGAAAACTATGTCACCCTATTTCTGAACCCTTTTTTTCCTTCATGCCTTTCAGCCCAGAGGAAGAACCCTTTTAGAAATAAACACATTTCCTGACATTGAAAGAATACCCTTGGTAGTTAAAGTTATATCAAAGTTACTTTTTCAGTTAATAAAATTCGATCCCGTCAATTTGTTCTCTTTGAGTATTGACGCGAGTAGATTAAAAGTTATTTGATTAAAAGTCATTTTAATCTTGAGAATCACATAATTAAAAATAACCGTTAATTATAACGAGAAAATTTTTGAATTTATTTTAATTTGGTTCCCTTTACCACTTAAAAAAAATCGCCAATAGTCTGGTATCTTGTGAATAGCATGTCTCGATGGGAGGACGTCTACTATCCATCGTTTGTCCAGACATGCCAATTTTTATTAATTTTACTATCTAAGAAACTGACCCTGCCAAGTAAAATTAAATAATTGACATGGTTTCGGTTTAATAAATAATAGCAGTGACTCAGATAGAGAGGATACTATTATATATAACTAAGTGTTAACCACCACCTAATCCCAAATCAATCGCTTCGCAATGAACCATTCGGATGAAAAAGTGATCCACACAAATAATTATCTAGAATTTTTCCTGAAAGAGGTTCATATTGGTGATACCGCAATTAATTCTGTCTGATGAGGAGAAAGACCTTACTGCCAATACGCAGAATCAATTACATCGCCTACAAACTGGTGATGGATGTTGGAGGTAAAATTGCCAAGATTATTGTTTTTGTAAACGATTTTTTGATAAAAAATAAATAGACGGACAATTGCTGAAATGGGCTCCAGATAAAATTTTTGATGTCGAACGATCAAGATAAAACCCGTACCACCATAATTAATTTAGAAGAATACCTTTTGATTGATTATCTAACTACAATTTTTGATTCCGAGTTGAAACTTCCGTCAGACCTTCTATTGTATTTCCTTATGGGATTCCTGAACGTAATGTGGGTTATGATTCTTCGAGAACTCGTACCGACAGAACCTAGTCAACTTTAGTCTTGAAAATAAGTAATGAATATGGTTTAACCTACCCGTATATTTATAGGGTTACAGTAGAGGCCTATAGAGTAATTATGACTCAAACTTCTAGTGTGATACAGATACCCATCCAGCAATTTATGCAATTAAGCAAACCTCACAGCGGTATCTGTAATTATGAAAATATTGCTGTGGTTTCTATAATTTCTATAAAATAGTAAATTACAGTTCAAACCACAAAAGAACTATAACTACACTCTAAGCCATAACCTAAAGACCATCATGCATTGAGCTCCTGTTATTAAATGCTTAACTCAACTCTCCACATTAAGATTCTCGATATCCACCAATTAAAATTAATTACTGACAATTTAATTTAATCGGCATCTTTAAATTTTTTAAACCCTTCTACTTAACTTATTTAACTGACGAATAATTAAATTCACCTGCAGGGATTGGCCTGGTCAAAACTAATAAACTTCCCTAAGGGGTTATCATCAATTCCAATCTTTTGAGATGCGAATTCCATCAATAATTAATATTCACCATACAAATAATACCACTATTCAACTCACCAGGAATATAGACCCATGTAAGATTGCACCCTCTAATGAATCAAAATAATGAATATTAAATATACGTAAATCAATAACTATTTCAGGATTAAGAGCATAAGTACTCTCATAATAATCTTGGGATATGAATTAATTTTTATAGTCAGTATAAAATTAATTATCCTAATGTGTCTCATTTAATACACAACAAGTGTACTAGTATAGAGAGTCGGAACAATTGACAACGCTATTATCTGTTCCCCGTAACCAAGACAGGCCTATTAAAACTCTGTGCTACAGTCGTACCGATGGTATGTCTATTTCCATCTAAACGGTGAATAATAACTTATTTTCTACAAGACCCTAAAATCTGATCTTCTGTGTGCAAGTCGTACCATATATACCAGATTAAATATTGTACAGAATAAACAATATTCATGCATAATATTAAAGAAATGATATTGCATACATTGCTCATTATGATTCTCACAAAATAGAAAATTAATTTTATTAAAATAAAATTAAATATTAAACCAAAATAAAATTTGTGATTTTTAGTATACAATCCTAACAATCTCTCACTTATACTCAAAATCATGCTGCCATACATCTGACTCTCATGCCCTCTACATGACTATCAAAAGTCTTAGCCAGTAAGCTCTTTGTAAAATGATCTGTAAGGTTGTCTCCTGATGCAATCTTTGTTACAGCAATATCACCTCTTTGTACAATTTCTCGTATCAAGTGATACTTGTACTCAATATACTTTTCTTTTTTATAGACTCTTAGTTCCTTCGAGTTTGCAATCACTCTACTATTTTCATAATAAAGTGTAACAGCCAACTGAACTAAAGGGACCATGTTTAAATCTAACAGGAAGTTTATAACTCAAATGGCCTCCTTAGCTACTTTAGAAGCTGCCACGTACTCGGCCTCCATAGTGGAATCAGTAATGTAGGACTGCTTGATACTCCTCCAACTTATAGCTCTACCTCTTAAAATAAATACATATCCTGAAGTAGATTTACAGGAATCTTTTGCTAACTGAAAATCTAAATTTGTGTATCCTAAAGGTACTAGATTATTTGCTTGGTAAACCAATATATAATTATTAGTGCTTTTCAGGTACTTAATTATATTCTTTACTACAGTCCAATGCTACTGTCATGGGTTAGACTGATATTTGCTAAAATGTCAATAGCAAATTAGATGTCGAATCTAGTGCAAAGCATAGCATACATTAGGCTTTCTACTGTCGAAGGATAAGGAACCGCCTTCATCTTCTCTATTTCAGCAGGTGTCTTAGGACAGTAATCCTTAGATATAGTGATTTCATGCCTGTAAGAATGAAACCCTTCCTTGGAATCCTACATGTTAAAACGAGTAAGGATATCATCGATATACTTTGCTTGTGATAAACCCAACATTCTTTATTTTTAATCTCACAGAAACTTGATCCCAAGAATGTGAGTGGCTTCTCCAAAGTCTTTCATATTGAACTATCTAGATAACCATACTTTTACTGTAGATAATGCCCCCACATCATTTTCAATGAGCAAGATATCATCTACATAAAGTACTAGAAGGATCGCCACGCTTTTGTGTCGCTTCTTGTACACTAAAGTCATTTGAACTCTGATCAAAATCATAAAACTTTGTGGTTTGATCAAACCTAGTATTCTAAGACCTCAATGTCTGCTTAAATCTATAAATGAATCTCTTAAACTTGCACAACATGTGCTCTTGACCCTTTACTATGAAATCGTCTAGTTGTATCATATAAATACACTCATCAAGACTTCCGTCAAGAAAAACTGTCTTGACATCCATTTGCTAGATTTTGTAATCGAAATGAGCAGCAATGGATAAGAGAGTCCAGATAGACTTAAGCATGGCTACCAATAAAAATGTTTCCTTGTAATCGATCCTTTCTTTCTGAGTAAACCCTTTTGCAACAAGCCTAATTTTGAAAGTTTCAACCTTTCCGTCTGCTCCTCTTTTTCTCTTATAGATCCACTTACATTCAATGGATTTTATTCCTTTAGGTGGTCCTACAAGTTCCCATACCAAATTAAAATACATAGATTTCATCTCTGAATTTATAACCTTTTGTCAAAGATCTGCATCATTGTCGTGAAGTGCTTCATTGTAGTTATAGGGTTCGGGGTCTGTCGAAATCTTACCAAAAGACTCTCTCAAGAACATATACTGATTAGGTTGATGAACAATCCTCCCACTACGACGATGTTGGAGACAAAACTGCCAAGATCATTATTTTTGTAAACGATTTTCAAAAAAAATTAATTGGACGGACAAATGCCGAAACGGGCTCCAGATAAAACTTTTGACGTTGAATGATCAAAAATAAAATTCATGCAACCAAAGTTAATTTAGAAGAATAACTTTTTACCAGTCAAATTTTCAACTACATTTTTTATTCCAAGTTGAAGCTCCCGTTAGACTTTCTATTGTATTCTCTTATGTAATTCTTGAATGTAGTGTGGGCAACAATCTATCAAGAACTCGTACCGGTAGAACATGGACAGCTTTATTCTTGAAGACAAGTTATGAAACTGGTCCAGTCTATCCGCATATTTATAGGGTGACAACACGGACCTATAGAGTAATTATAAGTAAGACTTCTAGTGGAACATAGACACCAATCAGTGGTTTTCGCAATTAAGCAAATCTCATAGCGGTATTTGTAATTATGAAAACCTTTCAGCGGTTTCTATAATTTTTATAATTGCACTCTGACCCATAATTTCAAGACTTGCTTACATTAAGCACCTGTTATTAGATGCTTAAAATTTTTTTCCACGTTAAGATTCCTAATATCGACTAATTAAATTTAATCGGCATCTTAAAATTTCTTAAGTCCTTCTACTTAACTTATTTGACCGCCGGATAATCAAATCCACCTACAGAGTTTGGCACGGTCAAAACTTATAAGCTTCCTTAAGGAGGTATTGTCAATTCCGATCTTTTGGGGCGTAGATTCCTTTAATAATTAATATTCATCATATAAATAATACGTCATCCAACTCACCGAGAATATAAACTCATATAAGATCGCACCCTCTAATGAATCAAAATAACGAATATTAAATATACGCAAATCAATAATTATTTTAAGATTAATAGTATAAACACTATTCATAATAACCTTGGAGTACGAATTAATTTATATAGTCAGTATAAAATTAATTACCCAAAATGTTCTATTTAGTACACACAAAGTGTACTAGTACAGAGAGTCGGAACAATAGATGACGCTATTATCTGTTTCTCGTAACCAAGATAGGTCTACTAAAATTCTGTGCTACAGTTGTTCCAATGGTATGTCTATTTCCATCGAGACTATGAACATAAAACTTATATTCTGTAAGAACCTAAAGTTTGAACTTTTGTGTATAAGCCGTACTCTACATACCAAATTAAATACTGTATCGAATAATGAAAATTCATGTATAACATTAAAGAAATGATATACATAAATTGCTCATTAAGATTCTCATAAAATGAAAAATTAATTTTATTAAAAATAAAATTAAATACTAAAAAAGATTTGTAAGGTTGTCTCCTGATGCAATTTTAGTCACAGTAACATCACATCTTTGTATAATTTCTCGTATTAGGTGATACTTACACTCAATGTGCTTTCTTTTCTTATGAACCCTAGGTTCCTTCGACTTTGCAACTGCTTCGCTATTATCACAATAAAGTGTAATTGTCGACAGAACTGAAGGGACCACCTCTAGATCTAATAAGAAGTTCCTGAGCCAAACGGCCTCCTTGACTTCTTTAGAAGCTACCACGTACTCAGCTTCTATGGTGAAATCAGTAATGTAGGACTGCTTAATATTCCTCGAACTTATAACTTCACCTTCTAAGGTAATCTCATATCCTGAGGTAGACTTGCGGAAATTCTTGTCAGACTGAAAATCTGAGTTTGTGTACCCCAAAAGTACTAGACTATTTTCCTGGTAAACCAATATAAAATCCTTAGTCTTTTTCAGCTACTTGATTATATTTTTTACCTCTGTCTAATTCTCCTGTCCTGGGTTAGAGTGATATCTGCTAGCCATGCCAATGGCAAAGCAGATGTCGGGTCTGGTGCAAAGCATAGCATACATGATGCTTCCTACTGCCGAAGCATAAGGAACCGTCTTCGTCTTCTCTATCTCATCAGGTGTCTTAGGACACTGATCCTTGGATAGAGTGATTTTATGCCTGAAAGGGAGAAACCATTTTCTTAGAAACCTGCATGCTAAAACGAGCAAGGATATCATCGATATACTTTGCTTGTAATAAGCCCAACATCCTTTGTTTATGATCTTGCACAAGCTTGATCCAAAAAATGTGATTAGATTCTCCCAAGTCCTTCAAATCAAACTGTCCAAATAACCATACTTTAACCATAAATAATGCTCTCACATCGTTTTCAATGAGCAAAATATCGTCTACATAAAGTACTAAAAAAATTACCACGCTTTCGTCGCGCTTCTTGTACACACAGGACTCATCCGAACTCTGATCGAAACTATAAGACTTTATAGCTTGATTAAACCGAGCGTTCCAAGACCTCGATGCCTACTTAAGTCCATAAATAGATCTCTTAAACTTACACAACTTGTGCTCCTGGACTTTTGCAATGAATCCGCCTGGTTGTATTATATAGATACACTCGTTGAGACTTCCGTTAAGAAAAACTATCTTGACATTCATTTTTCAGATTTCGTAATCAAAATGAGCAGCAATAGATAAGAGAATTTGGATAGATTTAAGGATGGTTACCGACGAAAAGGTTTTCTCTTAATCGGTTCATTCTTTCTGAGTGAACCCTTTTGCAACAAGCCTAGCTTAGAAGGTTTCAACCTTCCCGTCAGCTCTTCTTTTTCTCTTGTAAATTCACTTGCTTCCAATAGATTTTATCTCTTCAGGTGGTTCTATAAGTTTCCAGACCTGATTGGAATACATAGATTCTATCTCTAAATTCATAGCCCTTTACCAAAGATCTACATCTTTATTTTGTGCTACTTCATTACAGTTAGAGGGCTCAAAATCTAGTTCTGCCGGGATTATGTCAAAAGACTCTCTCAAGAACATATACCAATCAGGTTGATAAACAATCCTTCCACTATGTCGAGGCACTACCTGTGTCTGTGTACTAGCAGTAACAGGCTGTGCAGAATCTAAACCCTGTGCATTAGCACCCTGTTCATGATTTGCACTTGTCCCGAAATTCTCCCACTACGTGAGGTAATGGGATATCAGTGACTTGTGGTTC
Organism: Heliamphora pulchella; assembly: GCA_032270985.1. Classification (NCBI taxonomy): domain Eukaryota; kingdom Viridiplantae; phylum Streptophyta; class Magnoliopsida; order Ericales; family Sarraceniaceae; genus Heliamphora; species Heliamphora pulchella. Next base: position 1,413 of record JAULJZ010185838.1, on the reverse strand, counting down.
CTCTTCCGTTCTACTGGTATCTCATCTTAGTTCTTCCAAAGCAATATTGCTATTGGCCCTGTGGTTCATCATATAATTCTCTTTCAAAAATCGGGCATTGGTACTAACAATGATCTTCTAATCCTTAGGATTATTGAATAGACCACCCTTCATTTTCTTGGAATATTCCACAAAAAAATAGATTTCTATCATCGGTTCCAACTTAACTACATTCCCTTTCAGCACATATGCTGGACACTCTCAAATTCGAATGTGTTTTAGACGTGTCTTACGCCCGGTTCACAATTCTGTGGGAGTAAAAGGTACTGATTTAGAAGGTACCAAATTCAGAATAAAATCTGTTGTTTCTATAGTGAGTCCCAAAAATGAATCAGGTAAACCGGAATAACTCATCATAGACCTTACCATCTCCATAAGAGTCTTATTTCTTCTTTCTGCTACACCGTTCTGTTGCGGAGTGCCAGGTACATTTAACTGGGATATAATCTCCTCTGATGACAAATAGTCCCTAAACTCTAAAAAGAGGTATTTCCCACCATGGTCGAATCGCAATAATTTGATACTTTTATCCAGATACTTCTCCACCTTCTCTTTGAGTTCTTTAAATTTTTTAAAATATTCAGACTTACAGTTCATCAGGTAAATGTATCCATATCTTGAGTAGTTATCAATGAAACTAACGAAGTACTCAAAGCAACCTCTAGCCCGAATTGTCATAGGACCACACACATCAAAATGAACCAGTTCCAACGGTTCTTTAGCTCTATAACTTTTGGCCAAAAAAAGTGTTATAATCTGAACTCAAGATACGAATAAAAAAAAATGAACATCTCAAAAGAAATGAAATCTCGAACCTAAGTTCGATAAAAGGATCCGATCTGACCGTTTAACCTTTTCAAGCCTGAGACCCGGGAAAGAGGAAGAACCACACAAGTATATATTAAAATCCTAATGTTGAGGATAAGAATTTAAAGTTATAAGTTCAAGTCATTTAAGACAAGAGTTACGCTCGAAAAGTCAAGAAACGAACCAATGTGAAAATACTTGAATTTTTTTCTACAATTAAATAAAGAAAATTATTCTTATATATATATATATATATAACCTAGGAGAATGTGCCAAAACTTGGTGAGAAAGTTTCACAAACTCAAGTTAAGTTTAAAGTAACTAAGGTTAGTTAACCCATGGTTAAGGAAACGTCCTAGGATGCTTCCTATTTGACTTTTAGCTATAAAAAGAGACCAACCAACCATTTTTCTTCATAATTTTGTGTGTATAGAGAGGGAGAGGGAGAGAGAGAGAGAGAGAGAAGAAGAAGAAGAAGAAGAAGAAGAAGAAGAAGAAGAAAGAAAAGGAAGAAGAAATGAGGAAGAAGAAGAAGCTTGAAGATGGGAGCTTTAAAAGCTAAGTCCA
>JAULJZ010185827.1:0-21708 GCA_032270985.1 Heliamphora pulchella | reverse complement strand
TTGTTTAAGTGGGTTATCAAAGAAACCCACAACCCCGCTGCCACAGTTCAAATTTCAACAATATTTAAAAATAAATTATTTGCACAAGACAAGCAAATGACGTGGTGAAATTAAATATTTAATAACAATATTTAAATAAATAATTTAAATCAATAAACAATAATATTTAAATGAATAGTTTAAAAAAATCTACAACCTACGCTGCCACAGTTTAAAAATTAAATGAACATTATAGTAATATTTTGCTAATTTGTTTGTATTTTGACTGTTTTGCTTTTAAGGAGGTGCTAGGATTAAGATTTTAAAACTAAAAAACATATGCGGTGCGGATTAGTTGTTAGGCGGGTTAGATGATTTGAAATTGACTCCTCAACCGACCCGTTGAATTTCATTCACAACCCGTCCAATCCACCATTCTCTTCCTTTTAAATTTGCTTAAGTTGGTGTTGGGCGAATGGATGTTGGGCGATTAGGCGGATTGTTGAACAGCCCTACTTTTCACACCTTCCAAACAAATGGTAAATTCATGTTTATTCCAAGCTTGTTGATCATAGTACTTTTTCTTTGGGGGTGAAGCTTCCAAATATTAACTTGTGTTGCAATTTTGTTGGGATTTAAAACATCAGTTACCTAACATAAAAAGAAGCACAATTATGTGCGCAATAAAAAAAAATCACACGAAAATTTATATAATTTGACACAATCTGTTTATATCCACTGGTAAAAAATAATCTATTATAACCGTAGAATGTACAATCACGATATCAAAAACACCTAAAAACTCAACACTCACAACCCGAGTTCTAAAACAAATCTCATTTTTTCGCTCAAGAGTCACCCGACGCCCTGGTTATTTTTCCTAAAACCGGGTCACCCGATGCCCATGGTATTTTTTTTTCTAAAACTCTAGCCCACATATAATTATAAAATTCTACACATAGACTTCTTACAAATTTATAAATCCACCTCAATCCAAATACATGTAAATAAAATACTAATTATATGGATCTGCAAATTACAAGACAATTGCAACAAATTTGAACTTTGGCTTATGCTCAGGAGCAGCCCGACAGTCTCAGGAGCCACAAGATTTTTACATTGAGGTTTTTTACTTGTAATTTTGTTAAAATTTTTTATATTGAGGGTATTATACTTATTTTATTATAGTTAAGTTTTTAGAGGTAAACTGTAAAGAATCCAAACAGGAGCTTAGTTAAAAGTTAGATGCTGGAAAGCAAACCAGTGTGGAATTATAAATTAAAAAATTACTTCACTACAATCAACTTTTTTTAAATAAAAAATGTGTCTACCTTTTCTCAAACACTCTCATTACACAAACAAAGACATATGAGAACATGTCCAAGACCTATACATCTCTACCTTTTAGACTTTATGAGGTTTTTGCTGTTAAAACACTTGCATTGGGGATATGCATTTGAGACCAAACTGGGAACAAACTGCCGGAAGAGAGGAAAAGATTAAAATAAAAATACTACCTCAAAAAATAATCAGACAAAACCTTTCTCGGTAATTCTAGAGCACCATGTAATATTGCTTGCTCAATAATGTAACAAAAAACACTCCGAGTGTAACAATGTTAATCCACATTTGTTAAATAAGTAAAAAACAAAAGTGACCCAATCAATGTGCATCGCACATTTCTGTGTAGGCAATGCCGTTTAATACACCGGGAATGTTTAATAATTTTCCAAAAAAAAATAGGAATTTGCAACGTCAAAAAATAATCTGATGAAGAGTTGCACACTTTTGAATCGCGTTATTAGGCTATTTATTTAACTTATTGAAACAATACTCTATTTAGATTATTACAAATAGAATAAGAGAAAATCTTGATTATATGAAAAGGCTTTGTGTGAATGGAAAAATAGAAGCTCTAAACACGAGTAAAAATCTCGAGATTGTATAACTTGTGCATGCTATTAAATTACTCTGTGTTCATTAATAAAATATTATCTATAAAGCCAACTAGGAATAGAACCTAAACCATGTCACGAGAACATTGTCTTTGATTGAGATATTGCATACACCTACACCCATTATATTTAAGGGTAATAACACTAACACTCCTCTATTCTCTAAACTATTATTGTACTTTTTTATATTTTTATTTTTGTAACACTTGAGTCTAAAAGTTATTTTCCGTTAACTTTTCAAAAGAAAATTACTGTGCATCACTATTAAAACAGTTTTTTACAAAAAAAAATTTTGTTTAATTACAAAATCTTATTTAAAATTTTCTAATTAAAAAATAAAAAATTACTAAATACAAAAATAAGTAATTAAACAAAAACTTAAAAATAAAAATAAATTAATAAATTAAATTTTATATTACCTATTTTTGTATTTCGTAATTTTTTATTTTTTAATTAGAATTTTTTTAATAAGATTTTGTAATTAAACCCCAAAAAAAAAAGAAAAACTAAAAAACTGTTCCAACTGTGTTTTCATTTAAAAAATTAACGAAAATTAATTTTTAACCTAAATGTTACAAAAATAAAAATATAAAAGAGTGTAGTAATATTTAAGAGAATAAATGTATCAGTGTTATTACCTTAAATACAACAAATTTAGGTGTAATTTACCCATTTTTTATTCAAATTATTATTAATAATCCTTCATAATTAACATGTTTGTTTATAACCCTCATAAGTCATAATGGGCCACCAAGATGTCGGGGACAGCAGTGGAGACAATTTGGATTATCCAAGAAACTGCCAATTGTAGGTTGGTAAAAGAAGCCAATGCCTGTATAGCTTTTAAAGATGCTTGAATTGGAAAATATAGAAAGAGAAAAGGAAGAAAATATGGTAAAAATCTAGTTATAAATATCATACGGTACTCAATTGATACGAATCGATACATACTATTTTTAAAAAAATTATTATATTAATTATTTAATTAATGCATTGTTCAAAATACCAATCTTTATCAATTGATACCAATCATACCGAACAATACCAAATACTTACAGGCCGATAACTAAATTTTAAAGAGTGATACTTTTTACTTATTTTTTTAATTTCTTCTTTTGTTTTTTTTTTTCATTTTTAGACTATAATTCAAAATTTCAAATATTACATAAAGAGAGAATTCTATGGTGGTGTTTGGCATTGTTGAAACTAGTTGCTTATAAATTATAGCTTGTAACAGAAATTATGAGTGTTCAATAAAAATTGTAATTTGTACCTAAAATAAATAAATAAATAAATAAGTAGTTATAAATTGTAATAGAAGTTGTAGGTATTTAAAAAAACTTATAATTTATAACTAAAATTAGTAGTAAAAAGCTAAAAGCAGTAACTTTGCCAAACACCCCCATAACTCTTTAATATTAATTTATTATAAAATTATAAAATTTTAAATTTATATCACTTCTAAATAAACTATCTCATTAGTCATTACAATAATGAACTAAAAATAAGTTTAGACTAGTTAATTAAATTGTTAAGTTAGATAATTGCATATGTTATTTTAAATTACTTATTATTAAATAATATTTTAAAATTAAATATATACAATATTTTATAGCCGCATGACCTGCCTGTAACTTTCAAAGAAAAATTTTAATTTTTTTTCTTTTCATGTCTTTTTTTAAAAGGAAAGGAAAGGGAGTGTCAAGGATTTACTTATAGATTTTAATTATAAATTAATAAAGACAAATTATACTATTTTAAATTATAAATTTACAACTTTTACAAATACGTATAATTTTTGTTTAAAATCATGATCACATGTTTTCAATTATAATCTGTAAATTTAAAAGTTTAGCGACACCAAAGACACCTGACATAAAGATTAGACAAGGATCTCTTTTGTTTATAACTCTAGGCTCCCCTTTAAATAACTTCAAATCAACAAGTATACACATAAACAAACTAAACTAAGCCTTTATCTCAATTAAGGTCAGAAACATGAATCTTTTTATGTATTTCTGCTCTATTAAGGACCATATACGCATTTATCCTAAAAATCTAAAGCAATAATTCAAACACAAATGTCATTCTAATATCAACCCATACTTCCATCTAGCTCTTTTCATAAAGGCATACAAACTAAAGAAAATAAAGAACAGACAAAACAATTAAAGAAGGCTTACTAGTTACTATTGCAGATCATTCTGTTTCACAGTGGAAATGCTTTACTAACCACAGTACATAGAGGACCATGTCCCTTATTACTATTTTATCCCCACTCAATTCTGAAAAGGACAACAGTTTATTTACCCAATTGAGAAAGTTCTTAATTTTGCATCACAACTACAGATTTAGGGATTAGAAAGTGACCGGATTTGACTTTCAAGAACATCTTCATGAGATGATGCTTGAATTTTAGGAGGCAAATAAATGTGGGAAACCAAATTACACTAGGTAAAATTATAACAACCCGTTTGTTGAACACCAACATGAAAGGCACAAGAAAATGTAAATAAATAAATAAAAATACACTAGGACCTTACCAGGAGGCACGTTGCAAGTTCTCTTTGAAGATTGCAGTTTAAGTGAGCTGTTAAACAACGTTAATTTAGTGAGTTTTCTCAATGGAGTTTTCTCAATATGTATAGTTAACAACGTGAAAATAAAATGAGAAATGAATGATCAACAAAATAAACAAATAAATAAGTAACTAAAAGAAATTACATTAAAACCTGGGGTTTTATCCCTATAACGAATTGAACCCAGAGCTTTTAAGTTTATCAAATAGATGAATGAGTGTACAAGAAAATAGTGCTAGTGATGAAATGGCACTTGTGTGAGTGAGTTGTGAACCCAAATCTCAGTGTACACACACACACACACACACAACATAACACACTTCCAGCTCAGAGTGTCATCTTTCTTTTCTGATTTTCAGCTGAATTTGTCAAAGTCATCTGCTGAACTTTTATTTAATTATTTATTTTTTGGGAGGAGTTGGGATTGAAAGAAAATATATTCTCGGAACCTCAGCTTCCCACTTCCCAGTTAAATGTTGTAGTAAAACCCATCCTAGTGATCATTAGGTAATTGTTCTTCTATGTTGCTTCTGAACATCCAGTAATCCCTCTTATTATTGATCATGGTATTTTCCTCCATTGCATGATGTGAATAGCCCGTGTTCAACTATAATCCAAGCAGATTCAACCATCATCTGGCTTCGCATTTGTTGATAGTTTGTTTCTTGTATCTAATACTTCTTCTTAGGTGCATTTTCGAACAGTGCCACATGCTGCACTGCTGCACAATTTTTTCTCCATCACAAACATTAATGGAGATGACAGAAGATTGGAATGGACATCATATGAAAAGTATAGGGTTTAAATTGACAAAATTGAAAAAAAAAATATGAGGGTTTAATTTGTCAAGGGGTATAATTCTGGATTTTTTATGTAATTTTAAATAGACAAAATTGAAAAAAAAATCAGGGTTCAATTTGTCACGAGGGATAATTCTGGATTTTTTATGTAATTTCCCCAAGTGTTTAAATTTGCTAAAGTTACAAAGGCGTCATGGCACATCAATAGCCTCAGTTGAGTCAGTCCTAATAATATTCATATTACAGAAGTGTTATTATTATTTATTTTATTAGTGTATTATGGAGGTTTTACTGTAACTAAATTCTAGCAACTACGGGTAAGAAAGCAGGTTTTTGCTCAGGTTCTTCCCTGACCCCGTCACGCCACGTAATAGAATTAAAAGACGCAAACCCCTAAACAAGTCAAGGTTCTCTATTCATTTTTTTATAATTTTTTCAATATTACCAAATCAAATGACATGACCAAATACAGATAGTTTAAGAAAAAGTGGTGAGTGTTATCTGAAGAGAACATGCTTTTTCGACCGTGGTTGTCAAACACGTTGAAAATTCGTCCGAGAGTCACTCCATCAACCGGAACACTTAGAGGAGCTCCCTCAGCCTGATATAAATTAGGAAAGACCTGTGCTAGGGGCATGGGTAAATGCTTCAATTTTGAGGCCGATATTGGTGTCAATGAAGCTTGTCTAACAAAAGGAGCAGAAAATATTTGGTCGATTGGAAATTTATGCATTTATGATAGATTTCTATTCACTTAGCCTCAACCTGTTACTTCTTTACATATAGCAATGTACCACACTTAAACTTAAAAATCACTGAACAAATCTTGCCTAAAATAGGTCATGCATTGCAGGTATAAATGCGTTTGCAAACACTGAACACTCTCAAACCAAAAAACTGCACTCAAAAAGCAGAAAAACAAGCGTGGGCACATGTATCTAATTCTCCTGCGTGCAGCCGTTGTCACAACATCACCTCCACAAAATCTCCATGTCATCATGTTCAATGGGCTTGGATCCATGTGTTAACCTTGTGAGTTGTGAGTAATACGTGGACCAACCATACATCTCCATGGGCACCCCTCCAAGAACGGACCACACCGATCAAGGCTAAGAACTCGGTGCCATAACGTCATGCCTGGGCGCTGAGGGACACTCTAGAGGCCTCCTAGTCTGCTTGACTAAGCATGCTCAAGACACTGCTGGGCTAGGCTATTAATCTTTCAACCATGCTGTATAATAAGGAAATCAAGCCTTGGACTATAAGCCAATAAGCCATTGCCACTAGATCACATTCAGCAATTTAATATGGGAAGAATAGCTAAGCCAGGCCATGGAGTGATCAACTATACTTCTTTCATATAGATGAAAAGGCTTGCCTCCACAACCCAATCCATTATTAACCACAAATCCCTGCAAAGACTGATAAACTAAAAGGTACTATGATTGGCAGTGAAAATTCAACCACAACAAACTACATCTTATAATTGAACCACTGTCCAATTGTCCAAAGCAACTCTTTAACTAAGGGGACCCTCGCATAATGTTCCGTGGATATCGCTACGACCTTGATGAATCTCTGATCCACAGATCCATTCCCTAAACATGCCTGCCAATTGTAGTGGACAGTTGAGCCTTATCCCGTCTATGACAATTGAAAGTCATCAGTGTCCAAATGTATGGTAGACACCATAATTAGTAGTAGACACCATAATTAGTAGTAGGTATCTCATTTACAACTTAAGAATATTAACAAGGGTCATCTAGTTATCCAGATGCCTCTAACATCTGGGAGAAAAGGCATTGGTTGTTTGTTATTTATAATGAGCGAATGACAGAGAAACCAGTCACAAATTACAAATCAAATATTTGAAACCGACATAATTTGTAAATAAAACTATTTCAACACATATTGAATATCAATAAGAAGTCCAAAGACGAGAAAAGAAAACTATAGTTTGGGCAATAATGAAGTGATGGTGATGACCAAGGAGAAGGAAGAAGAGATTAAAAAAAAAGAGAGAGAGAACTATGAAGTGCTCTAACATAAATTACGCACAGTCACAAAAATACCCAAATTTCTGTGTGGATATGGAGGAAAATGGGTAGACAATTGGGCAAGTGGATTTATCTGTTGTCATTCCAAACTTCACTATGTCATCATTGACCAACAGTTGATGGTTTGATTCAACATACAGAGAGAAACATCACTACTCAAGCACTGGCAGTTGCTCTCCATGCAACCTTCTTCAACTGTCATCTATAACAGCTCATCCAACCACCTTATTAGGTACTAGTATTACTAATTAAGGGAACTCATTGAAGCACTTCCTGGAACTAATTATCCTCCTCAACCCCACCCCCCACCCCCCCCCCCACCCTCACCCCCACAAAAAAATAAAGACACCCACCCACCCACCCACCCAAATGTAGGAATCTCCTATCTAGGACAAGAATCCAATCTAAAATCTCAATTCCATGGTCTAGAGTAAGAATCCTATTCGAACCACATCCTCAATAAAAAAGATCCGCGTTCCCAACTAAGATGAAGCATAAACATGTAAATTTCAAAGAAAAAAAAAGCTACCAAGTTAGAGGAAATCTATGAGAAATAAGCATACAGCGTTGGTGATAAACTGATCTTGAGAACACAAGTGCAACCATGACGGAACCAAAATCTATATTCGACTAGCAACATCACTGTGGCTTCAGTATTTATTCATATTTTAACAAATATTTATTACGACGTGGCAAAAAAAAGTATTTCTTACAATATATTTATATATAAACCAGACCAAATCAAACCAAGTCAAGGCTTGTATGCCAATCTACAATATATTTATCTATGTGCCTAGCTCCCCTACCCCACTTCCTACCTGCAACTTAAGATCCCTCCTCCCACACCAAAAAACAAACATGACTAAAGTACAAGAAGTCCAAGCAAGAAGATTGACTTTAAAAGCCAGTTTGCACTGAGAAGATACCCCTAGCTAAGAATAAAACAAGGGTTGATGGAGTACAAATTGCAGTCCATTTCTTATCAAAGCACAAGACACAGTAAATGTACTCTTTCATGATTTTGTGCTCCAATTTCAATTTCTTTTGCTACACAAGAACCAAGGGGTAACTATACAGGGAGATGATAGACAGACATACAACAGAAAGGAAGACAAGAGGCCTTAAAATTTGAAAGAAACCAAAAAGTACTCGCAAAATACAACTCCACAGCTGTCAACACCTAAAAAACGAACCAACACCAATAGTTAGAAAAGAAGGATAGATAGGCCAAACAACTCAAGGGTCTCTGGAAAGATATATAGGCTTCCCAGCAAGTAAACCCCAGTTACTATGCACCTGAATCAAAAATAAAATAAAATTTCCAAGACCTCTTGTCAAAAAAAAAAAGTGTCAATGCAAGGAATCTGACCACTGACCAGTCAACAGACCGGTGCATATTTGAATGATGACATACAATTAATCAACCATGCTCATAATATAAGGTTCCAAGGTTTAAACGTACATCTATAGGCCCAATGACAATCAAGAAAACATTTTGGTCCAAAAAAATAAAAAAGAAAGTGATCATAGTGCTCAACTAAGAAGCACATAAACTTATAAGAAGGGTTGTGAAATATCAAAACATGGACATTGAGACTCATTGATCATTACCCTACACGTCGGACATTTGACAGAACGAGTTCTATTAGTTTCTTTATTAAATATTCTATTAGTTTCTTATTGAATATGGACATGCTTTGAATAGTTGGACACACACATATTGAAACTCATCACATGTTCGAAACAATGCCTTGCAAACGATTAAAAAAATGTAGATTTTGTATGCCAATTAATCCCTACTCCTTAATCAAAAAGTACCAATTTGTTTACGAAAAACTTTCTAATATAGATATTAGTGCTTTTTATTCACACATCTTTTCTAGTATGCATATAACAAAAATGTATTTGCCATCATGTCCTAGTTGTGTTATGTCCTAATATTGTTACAAGAAAATTTAGCACCAACGAGTCAATATCCTATGTTTGCATCCGTGCTTCTTAGTAGAGCAAAGCCTTAATCTACCTTCCTTGTAAGTTCATATGTTGCTGGCTTTATCTAGTTATGTTTTAGCTTTTAGGATGTTTTTGGAGTCAAAGTGTATTTTGGTAATCACAATTTTCTTGCAAGAGGCTGTATTGCAAGTTCACGAGTCTTATGTCCCACATTGGGATGTCTAAAAAGCTTGGGTTCTAAGAGCTTTAGCTTTTTTAGAAAAAAGAGGAAGAAGAAAAAGTTAAAGAGTGCTTGGGAAAATTTGTTTAGGTAGCTTTTTTTTTTTTTTTTGCTTTTTGTTAAAATGTCTAATATACTCTTACTTTTTGCTTTTATGCTGTAATGTTTGGGATTCTGGCATGGCTTTTTTTTTGTTTTGGGGAGTAGAGTTGATTTTTTAATTGAGGGTATTAGTCATTTTACACACACAAAAAAAAAGTTAAAGACTGTTTGGGGTGTATAGACCTTTTTTTGAAAAACAAAGTGAAAAAAAAGTTAATGAGCTTTTTATATATGCCAAACGCCATAGCTTCAAAGCTTTTTTTTTTTTTTTCAAAAAGGCCATCTTTTTAGAGATGCCAAACAAGGGTTTATTTTGCTTATGTAGGTCTTTAGAAGTGATCTTAAACATAACAAGATATACAGCAATTTGTGCAGCTGAAAGGCTAAAAAAGACACAATGTTTGGGATTTGCATGGGGATATTCAAAAGGGTAAAGCTTTGGGGATGAAATTAAAGAAGCAATAGAAAGGGTTCAATCAGTGTTGTGAACATCACCTAATGAAGAAAAAAGAACCAAGAGGCTAATTTATGCTAGGGATGAATACTCCAACTGCACAAGGGATTAGGGTTGTAAATTAGAATTTTAAAGATAGGAGAAAGATGGAACAGATGTAGTTATGGCTCCTAAAAGCTGAAACGTGTAGAAAATTAAAGAAATAATGAACTCTTCTATTACCCCTAGACCCTAGTGAACCCAAGTCATTCCACGGCAATTGATAAGAGTAAGGATATGATACGTGTGTCTGCCGCCCATACCTAGATTAGACACTTGGACTTGCTAGTATTTAAACAAAGTAAAGGAAAAGAAACTCCCATTTGATAGAAAAAAACTTAGGGGTCTCACGTGAATGGGAGGTAGAAATCCCTATTTTTCTTAGTATCCTATTACATTTCAATTGCATTTCTGAATAATTTAGGACATTGTCCAATTTAATATCCTATTAAATGAGAGATAGAAAAACTCTGACGCTCCAACTAGTTTGCTAGGAGAGAAAGATAGTAGAAGTGTAGAACTACAGTTTTAGTTAGAGAAGATGACATACCTGGCCTCTTTTACACTCTCATTCATATATTGATTCACTTAGTTTTCTGGTGTGTGAGTCGAAACCTTGCCTCAATGATCAATCAAAGGCCTTTCTATACTATCTTCCTTGTTTTTCATCATGGGAGTCGCCCATGTAAACCTAAAATCCGGCTTGGTCAAATTGGGGTGTCTACACCTTCTGATTGAGGAACCAACATAAGATTGTCTATCTGATATCGGGTAGTGGCAAGTTGTTCAACCATTTTGGTATTACTGCTTTCTGCGACTTCATACAAATCTCTATAACAAATTCCCAATTTTTTGTGGATTTCAAATACCAAATTTGATATGCCAAATAAAAATATTCTCTTCGACGCCAACCCACAATGCCAGCAATCCAAAATGTGAAATTGTTTTCTCATTGATAATTATTTACAACATATGAGACATGGTTTTTACTCATTGCTGGAAAACAAATCTACTTTATAGGTTCTAAATTTTGGAAAATAACTTGATTAGTTAATCCCCAAGTGATGTCTCCCTCGAACCATTCTTCATGATTTATAAGAATTGTGAGTTTATGGATATTTTCTCTGGTATTAATTTTGAGAGATCTTAAAAGAATTTGTTTAATTCTGTCAAAATGATCTTCAACTAGATGATGAATTTTTAGAAAAATCTCATAAGGTAAAATAGCTCTAGTGTTTTTATAAAGACAAATTTTTTTAATTCTTTCAAAAACTAGATTTGAAAAACCATTGACTATGCTATCCACTGATTGAATAAAACTGTTTATTTTTTTATAACGAAAACTTCGTTCTAATTAATCAGTTTCATGATATTAAAACAAAGTTTTGAAAGTGTGTTTAGCTTAGTTGATTGCTGTGCTAGTTAGATTGCTAACTTCCCATATGTTGTCGGAATTTCACTTTATTTTCTCCAGTGTGATATTTTTAAACACTATTTAGCTCATTATAAATAATCCTAGGTATTCCATGAATATAAAAATCTTTAATTTCTTATTCATTTGGTTTAGATGACGGGGACTTTGTGGTTTGTAGGTTGGAGTACTGTAGAAAGTTTTTTTACCTTTTGTTAAGTTATCATAAGATCTGTAACATGCTCTAAGATACCTATTGATTTGTTTGTAGCATTCTGGCCATGTCATGTAGATCCCTAGTTAGAATCCAGCAAATACTGCATAAACCTTTTCTTCTTTGGCTTTTCTGCTTTTTTAGCAATTATAACCCATTCTCTTTACTAAGGATGTTTACCTTAGTCCATTCTCTTTGCTAGAGATTTTCCCAAAAATAAATTAGTAACTTGCTTAGTTTACTAATTGGCTAAGTGATTTCTATTGAGGAAATCTGCAAGAAAATTGTCAGTACTTGTAAGATGCTCTACTTCAAAGGTACACTCAGTAATTTTATTATACTAAGCTGTTGACCTTGATCAATAGATTTTTTATTAACTAAAAAATATTTAAATGCTTTATTATCAATTCAGACAATAAAATCTTCTGAAGCTAAGAAGATACGAAATCTTTCTATGGCTACTTTAATAGCGAATAATTCTTTTTTAAAAATAATATATTTCTATTAACTTGGTATAAATGTAGCAGAATTATATCCATAAATTAATTCTTCTTTTTGAAGAGTTTTTGCTTTTAAAACACAACCCCAAAAAGTGTCGGAAGCATCTGCATCTAAAATTAATTTATCACATGATTGAGGTAAATAAACATCGGGCAAATTCTGAATATCGACTTTAATTGATTTAAGTAACGCCGCATCTATATCAGTCCATTCAAAATTTGCATTTTTCCTTAGTTTGATTAACTACGAGATTTCAATTTTTGAAAGATTTTTAATGAAATTTCTTCCATAATTGAGGATTCCTAAAAGTCTTTGTAACTGCGCTTTATTTTCAAGAGTATTGGGAAATCAATTCCTTTCGAAAGAATATGTTCCTGGGATTTTAGACCTTTTTGATCTAGAACAATTCTCAAAAACTCAATAGATTCTTTTTTATCTCAGTCTTTTTGAGAGATAAAATTATTACACGCTTTTAGAATTTTTAATATAAAATTTTTAAATGGCGTTTATGATCGTCTCGGAATTTGAAAAAAAAAATCAGTATATCATCAATATAGACCACACAAAAATCTTTACCGTTTTTAAAGATGGAGTCTATCCAATGTTGATAGACTTGGGAGGCAATATTTAAGCCAAAAGACATAACATGCCAATGATAAAACCCATGAAGTGTATTGAAGGAAGTCATTAGTCAATGGTTTTGACTCGATAGTAAATTGGATTTGCTAAATCCACTCATACTGTCAAACTTACTGTAATATTTTGGTCCTTTAGTTGAGGAAATTAAAATATCTTTTCGAGGAATAAAATTAACATCAAATTCTAAATGCTTATCTAGTCGTTTGTAATTGACTACTGTACGAGCTTTTTCTCATTTAAGTTCACGATGGTTTCTAACAACAAAGGTTGTATTGGAATGAGGACTATTAGTTTTCACAATTATTTTTTTGTCAAAAATTCTTGGATATGAATATGAAATTCATCTATATCTTGTCTGGTATAGATCATTGGTTTTACCCTAATAATTACATTAGGATCTTGTAATTTTAAAATACAATATTGAGGACTTCGAGACCATAGTATTAATAGATCTTTGCTAAAATCTTCTTCTAGAATTTTTTATATCCAGTGTGATTTGTCAATGGCTTTAATGATAGGAGTGATTTCTCCCGAGGATACGAGTGCAAAATTTTTATCACAAACATATTTGTGTTGTTCTAATAAAGAAAAATGAACTAAAACATTTTTTTATGCCAAGGCAATTCCATTTTCCTATATATGCATAGGAAGACATTGATAAATAAAATTATATAAAAGGAAACGCCATGCATATAAGTAAAACAAAATATTTTTGTTATGATGAATTTGCTATCACCTAACCAAATAGTTATATTCTCTAGTTTAGATTGAATTGACATGTGATTCCCATCAATTCCTATTACTAAAATTGGATGCTTCATTAGGGTCCCCTGTTCTTTGGGAATAGTATTCCATTTACAAGTACTTACTGTACCTCTAGTATCCATAAAAACAAGGCTATAAGATTTGAAACCTGAAAAGTTAAATGTTCCCATTACATAAGTATATCTTTTCTTTACTTAATTAGGAAAAAAATAATTTCATCATTTTTTGTTTGAAAATGATAAATTAGTATTGACTTTATTACTTAATTTTTCTAATTCCTATATAATGTTCCTAGCATAATAGAAATTTGGACATTTTTAAAAGCAATTTTATCTTTGCAAATGAATTCACTAAATGATCTACATGAAAATTTTTCTCATTCAAACTGATTAGGAAAATCTTTTTGCCAAACATTTCTTGGTTTGACTTTGTTATGAAAATACAATTTTTTTCCTGAATCTTGCATTTCTAAATGATCGAAATCAGTCCTAGATGGACCTTCATCTATCAAATATGGGATTAACCATTGTATTAGGATTTCAAGATATGTCCAATTGATTAATTTTGGTTGAATTATAGTATCAAATGGCCTAAATAGATGTTTCACCGCAAAGATAGTGGTAGAATCAGAACCGGTGATGATCATATCATCCACATATAATAGCAAAACCACAATTCCAGCAGGTGTGGGGCGGCTAAGGAGAGCAGAAATATGAGTACTAGGATGAAAGTCAATCTAGGTAACAGTAGACTAAAACCGCTCATAGCAAGCATGGGAAGATTGCTTCAAACCGTAAAGAACACAACGAAGACGATGGACTATACCATGAGGATGAGATAGACCCGAAGGAGGCCGCATATAAACCTCTTCATTGAGATGACCATTAAGAAAAGCATTCTTGGCATCAAGATGGAAGAGAGGTCACGGACGAATTGGAGCAACGAAGATAAGAGCATCGACTATGGTCATTTTAGCCACTAGTGCAAATGTTTCCTCATAGTCAATACCATACTACCGAGAAAAACCCTTGATAACGGGACAAGCCTAGTAGCACTTCAAAGAACCATCAAAGTGGGTTTTGACTTCGTACACCAACTTACAACCAATAAGATTTTTACTTGCAGGTAATGGAGCAAACTCTCAAGTAAACGTCTTTTGAAAAGCAATTAATTCATCAGACATAGCTGCAACCCAGTTAGGGTCAGTACATGTGTCTTTATAAAATTGAGGTTCAAAATAAGCATGAATAGAAGTCAACAAAGCACAATAAGACGATAAAAAGCAGGTATTGGAAAAACCAAGTCTTTCCGGTGGAGTGCGAGTATGCAATAGGTAGCGGCATTCAAGAAGGTCGGGATCCATAGAAGCAGAAGGAGCGGAGTCAGAGCTAGAAGGTAATTGCGGGGGAGCAATCTGCCTGCGGAAATAAACTAATGGAAAAGAAGAGATATCAAAGGAGGGAGGAAGGTCTCGGACATTAAGGGTAGAACTACACTCGTCAGGCGGCACATCTAGAGGGAAAGGATCAATGTGAATTAAATCCTCTTTGGAGACGAGAGCGTATTTTGGAGGAAAAGTAAAATAAAAAATACGCTCAAGGAACACGACATGACGAGAAACAAATAACCATTTAGAGACAGGATCATAACACTGATACCCTTTCTGCTGGAAATCATATCCTAAGAAGACACAAAGAGCAGAGCGGGCACTGAGTTTGGTTCACTCGCATTTGGGAAGACAAACGAAACAAACGGAACCGAAGACGCGCAATAAGGAATAATTAGGAGGTTGAGCAAATAATTTCTCATAAGAGGAGATCCCAGAAAGGAGAGGAATGGGCGTGCGATTAAGAAAAAAATATACAACCGTAAGGACAACTTCACCCCAAAAGATAGCAGGAACAGACGAGGAGAGAAGAGAGCAAGTTGTGTCAAGAATATGCTGATGTTTGCGTTCAGTCTTTTACCATTTTGGGCTGGAGTATCAAACACGAAGATTGATGAATAGTGTCAGAAGAGGCTAAGAGATTCTGTAAATTATGTTAAAAGTACTCCCCACCCAAATCAGAACGTAGAATCTTTATAGCAGTAGAAAAATTAGGCTTGGACTACTGAGTGAAAAGTGTGATAGATACGAAAAAAATCAGATTTATAAGACATGAGATACACCCAACAAAAACGACTATAATCATCTCGATAAAAGACGCATAATAAGCAGAGCCACCCTTTGTGGCAATGGGAGTGGGGCCTCACACATCTGTGTGAACAATAGAAAAAGGTGGAAACATAAGTGCTTTTATTAAAAGGCAAAAATAACATTTTAGCAAGTTTACAACTATTGCACTCAGTAATATCACTAACCAACACTTTACCCAAACAACAAAATTGAACCAAAATCTTTAAACGTTCACTAAACAAATGACCTAAACAAGAATGCCAAAGATAAAAGGGGAAAAAGTGTTGATATAAGAAAAAGGAAGATATGGCGGCAAAAGGTGAAACCTCTAGAATGTGCAAGCTCTCCAAAACATATAAATCATCAACTCTACGCCCGGTTCCAATCTGCTTATTGGACGTCTGATCCTGAACAACACAACCAGAAGAAGAGAACAAAACATCCAAACCATAATTAGAGAGTTGACTGATAGACAATAAACTATCGGACAACTAAGGTACATAGAAAACATTAGGAATAGATAAAGAAGAAGATAAAGATGGGACAATGGAGCTAATAGAGACAACAGACATACGAGTACCATCTGCAGTGCAAACAATAATAAGGGAAGAGGAAGAGATACAATGACTAAGACTGGATAAATCTGACGTTAGATGATGAGATGAACAAGAGTCAAATATCCAAGTCGACGAGTAAAAAAACCTAAAAAAGATGAACTATGCAAACCTGAGTGAGAGGTAGTCAGAGAAACATGTGACTGAGTCCTAGAGGATGCAAACATAGACGGAAACTAATGAAACTAGTCGAGCAGCATCTGGGATGAATGGGGAGGAAGTATCATTGGATGCAGGTGTTGCACTTATCCATGGCAACTCAAGGTTTGGGCTTCCCCATGACTTGAATAAGATGAAGGGACTAATTGGCAGTAGCAGAGATCGAGAATCGGTAGCATATACTAATGGAGATGAAGTGCCAAACACAAACTGAGAAAGAATAGTCATCTGAGTAACTTTAAGTCGGGTTTATTCAGCAATAAGTTTACGAAATGCACCACTGACAGATGGTAAGGATGAATGGTGTGGAATAGCGCCATGAAGAGATTCGAACTGATCACGAAGTGCCATAAAAAACTGCACTAGCCGTTGTTTCTCCCTTTAATGCAAATAACTGTCCAACATCTGCAAATCAACAGGTTCCATAAGTGCCAACTGATCCCAATAATGTATCATCTCATTATAGAACTCCTTGATTGATTTGTTTTTCTGTTTGGCACTTCTAATGGACATCTCCAATTCATATTACGTGGCAAAATGTGATTCAAGATACATATTCCATAAATAGTCCCATACATTCTTTGTTGTATCATATTTGGAAAAATCCATTCCAATACTTGGCTCCACAGTGTTGTGGAACCAAGTGAGTACTTAGGCATTTTCCATATCCCATATCGCAACAGACTTCTCAAAACCGTCAACTTTAGGATTTGTACGTCAAACTGTGGAACTGGTCACATAGCCCCATCTCCCTTTACCAAGAAGAAAATTTTTGGGATAATTACACTTACCTCCCCTAAGGTTTAAGCTTATTACAGGGACCTCCCATGTAGTCTCTAAAATTACACTAACCTCCCCTAAGGTTTAATTTTAACATCAATTGCACTCCAACTGTTAAAAATTCTGTTGAAATTTAACGGAAACCGCCCCTCCTACCCCAAAACCATCCTTCCCACACCAAAACCACCATTCCCACCCCAAAACCACCCTTCCCAAAACCACCCTTCCGTTGAAATTTGGGGTGAAAATAGTGATTTTAGGAGGGAAAGGTGGTTTGAAGGATGATTTTTGGGGTAGGAAGGGTGGTTTTGGGGTGGGAGGGGCGGTTTCCGTTAAATTTCAACGGAAATTTTAATAGTTGGGGTGCAATTGATGTTAAAATTAAATCTCATGGGAGATTAGTGTAATTTCAGAGACCACAGGAGAGGTCCCTGAAATAAGTTTAAACTTTAAGAGAGGTAAGTGTAATTATCCCAAAACTTTTCATGACATTATACCAAGAAGAGTAATTATCTCCATTTAAGCGAATGCTGATGACTTAGAATTTCTTTTCAGACATGTTGAGAACTGGAAAATCAATCTTTAGGACCAAGGTGCAACTAAAGAATGCTGAGGCAAAACCCTTAAGGTATAACTCAAAGAAGCTGGTGCAAAATCAATCCTTAGGACCACGGTACAACTGAAGAATAAAAAAGGGCAGCCCGGTATATTAAGCTCCTGCGTATACGGGGTTCGAGAAGGGAACAAACCACGATGGGTCTATAGTACGCAACCTTAACTTGCATTCGCAAGAGGCTGTTTCCACGCCTCTAACCCATGACATTCAGGTCACACAGCAACTCAAAGAAGATGGGGCAGAACCATCAAGGTACAACTCAAAGAAGCTGGCAAAACCAAACAACAGGCCTCAATTGAAAATAAGCTCCGGCAAGTTCAATTAGGCCCAATGAAGCTTCGGTGCAGGCCGTCGGATTTTGACGAGAGATCGACGTGGTCGTCGGCGTCCAGCGAGAGGTCGACGTGGTCGTCGGAGTCCAGCGAGAAGTCGACACGGTCGTCGGTAAAGATCTGAGGTCCGGTGAAGGCCAAACAGTGGAGGTCGACGATGATCTGGTCGATTTGAACTCAGATTAGTTGGCAATGGTGTAGGAGAGGTCAGCGATGATCAAGGGATGATGATTGGCGAAGGTTAACGGTGGTCAGTGACACCTGTTGATGGCCGTCTAGGGATTTTTGTCGAAGGGTTTCAACTAGGGTTTGCGGCTGAGATTAGCAGCTAGGATTTGCGACGCAGTCGGGGAAGGTTGACGAAGGTCAGAGAGTGGTCAGCAATGGTCGGCGGTGGTCAACAATGGTTGACAATGGTCCGTAATATTTGTTAAAGGCTGACAAGGGGTTTTGGTATGAGGATTTGCGACAAAGGTTCGACAAGGGGTTTGCGATTGGGTTTTCGACTAGTGTTCAGACCTTTTCCGATGATGGTTAGGGTTTCAACCTTACTCTAATACCATGAAAGCAAAAAAAGAAGAGAAATTTGTTATTATAAATTAGTGAAAATGCCTAACCACTAATGACAAAATACAAGATATATATAGAGACCAAAATTCCTAAAAACCCTAATAATTAATAACAAAAAAATAACAAAAAATATAATTCGACGCATAAAATAACAAAAAAATATAATCCGACGCATAAATATACGGCATTTATGAGAAATAGTCTTCCAAGGATATTAATTATGCAAGAAAATTTATTTAAAATGACAACATTAATTACAATTGCATAACAAGTGTCCTATAGAAAGCATCAAACACATATCTCACGCTCTTATTATGGATCTTTCTTTTATTTTGAAGAGTTACATGTAACATAGGCCAAAACAACACCATTGCTAAGGAGATTTCAAAATTTGTTCTCCTAACAAAGCTTTTTAAAAAAATCACCCATACGTAGCTTAGTCTTGAGACTGCATTCAAGGTTTTAAATATGGATCGTGTATTGAATCAAGTCGATATGCAACGATTTTTCAAGACACAGATACAGCTACACAACAAAAATAGTAATACAAAAATCATAAGTGTATCAACTAATACGACCAATATGTAACATGTATCAAATACCCTATCAGCCCATTTAAGCCGATATGTCTGTTATATACACTACACAATTACAAGACAAAAATTCACATGAAAACAAGAACCCTGTCAAGCACTTTTTCTCCCATTTTCTCCTACTCCAACCCCCTCCACGTGATGATTTTTCCTTTTCTTTGCTTTTTGATTTTGATTGTTCTGATATTCGTATTATTGGACCACAAATATCAACCTTTGTTTGTTTTAGTATCATGAGTTAGCTATTCTGATAGTATTTCTAATATACTAATTAATGACATTATCTTGCCAAACAGATATAATTTTTATTTTAAAAGCAATAAAATTTAATATTATCTTACAAAACATGTTCTAGGTGTCAAAATATTGATTAAAACCCGCAACAAACATTCTATTTATTATAAGAGCCCGTTTGGCATGTCAAAAAAGCTTGACCTTTTAGAAATTGAACTTTTTTAGGAGGGAAAAAAAGGACGAAAAGAAAAGTTAAATTGTTAGAGATGTTTAAATGCCTTTCAGATTGCTCAGGGTAACTTAAGGGTTGGGTTGTTCGCCCATTAAAGTGGTACTTGAGCTGGTGGGCTTTTTTAGCTTGATCAGAATTGATTCTATGATTGAATAGCAAAAATGTTACTTAGTGGTATAAACTTGAACTTTCGGGAAAAAAAATCTTTATCAATGTGTTGCTACTTCTATACATCCACCTCCATTTCATAATGGAGAGTCACAATAGTAATACCAAAACAAACCAAACGAAACTAAGCCTTTGTTCCAATCAATTGAGGTCAGTTTTTTGAATCTTTTTACGCCATTCTACTCTGTTAAGAGTAATATATTCAGTTAGTTTTAATAAGTTCATATCTTTTCTTAATACGGCATCCCATGTCAATTTAGGTCTACCCCTCCCCTAGTGTTTTCATTACTCATGATCTTATCGCTTTTCTAACTTTTGTATCAACTCGTCTACGTTGTATGCATCTAAACTACCTTAATCTATCTTCTCTCAACTTGTCCTCAATTGGTGCAACCCCTACCATTCTACAAATCTTTTCATTCTTAATTTTATTTTTTCTAGTCTTACCGCATATTCACCTTAATATTTTCATCTCTACAACACTCATCTTATTTATGTGATATTTCTTAACAGCCCAATATTTTGTTCTATATAAAATCGTTGGTCTAATAGCTATCCTATAAAAATTTTCTTTTAATCTCGTAGGTATCCGTCGATCACATAAAACTCTGGAAGCACTCCTCCACTTGAGCCAATCAACTTTGATTATATGAGTTACATCATTTGCAACCACTCCATCTTTGTTAATAATTGAACTTAGATAACGAAAATATTCACTCTTAGGTATCTCTTGATTTTAAATCTTTACTTTTTCACTATTTGTACTCCTATTACTGCTAAAATTATATTCCATATATTCAGTTTTGTTTCTACTTATTCGAAATCTTTTTGATTCCAAAGCTTCTCTCCACATTTCTACAATAGTAATGATTCATTAAAAATATCGATAATCTATGCATAGGAAAAGCCTTTCCCAAAAACATTTTTGCTTTTTGTTAAAATATCTAATGTCTTCATTTTTTATTTTTAACTAATAGTGTTTGGCATAACTTTTTGGTTTTTTAGAGAGCCTACACTAGGCCTAAATAAGGTTAGAACATGCTTATCAATGAGTTTTGCGATATTTGCTAACGCTTAACACATTACGAGTCTAGTTTTCAATTCATGTTACACATGAACTGATGTTAAGTGTCATGTTTTAGAAGTTCAAGTTATTTATGTCCTTTAGCCAGAATATTAATAGAAATACTAGTGTTTATAGCGGTTGGGTGTGTAATTTTAGCCCAACCCGGCCCGACCGTGGTTCGGGCAGGCCAAGCCCGGCTCAGGCCCGCCGAACTCTTGCCAAATTTTTGGGCCGGGTTTTTTTGTGAGGGGGTCGGCTCAAGCCCTAGCGGTAAAAGGCTCAAGCTCGAGCTTTTGGGCAGGCCTTGGCCGAGCCTTGTGTTTTTTTGATTTTTTTTTTGTTTAATTTGTATTTTTATTACTTTTATAGTTATTTACTTTATAAATTTATAATATAATATTAGTTTACTACTTTATTAGTAGCAGTTAATATATTAACTTAAAATTTATTAGTTTATATATTATAAACTAATGTATTAAAATTATAATAATAAGTTTTTA